>VDFB02294535.1:0-39621 GCA_007258455.2 Sequoia sempervirens | reverse complement strand
TTACAACACAATGACATCCCAATGGCAGCTCTAAATTTTTTTCCAATTTTCAGTGGGGAAGATCAAACCACCCCGATTGAACATATACGTGATGTCGCTTCCTTATGTGGTGTTCACCATATAATACAAGAAGATGTGGCTATAAGATTACATGAAACATCATTCAAAGGAAGGGCATTACAATGGTTTAGGAGTCTTGGAGTAGGTTCAGTTGCCACCTGGGATGAGTTGGGTGACAAGTTGCACAGGCAGTTTCAGGACAGGTTTGACAATTTATCCTTGTTGGAACAATTGACTACACTTAAGAGGGCTCCTCAAGAGCAAATGAATGATTTTAATTTCAGATTTCAAAGAACCTGGGATAGAATCCCTGCAATGGTGAGACCACCTATGGAATATGCATTTTTGTACTTCTTGAAGGATCTTAACAGCGACATAGTTGTTATGATACAATCAATGGGGGGTGTTTCTCTACCAGACGCATTTGAAATAGCAATTAGAGCTAAAAATAGCCTAATACAAGCTTGTAAACTTTCTCCTAGGCCACCAATGCCTATATTTCCAGAGATTCATGCAAATATCCCTTTGCAGATACCACCTTTTGCACCTTTTCTACCTGTTCCAGCTACTGTAACACAAGAAAATGTTGTTCCAAGTTCTTCAAATGAGTTGCAGGAAATCAAAAATCTATTGCAGACTTTTGGCAATAAGCTTGTGAGCTTGGAGAAGTAGCAATCATATAGCAGGCCTTATCAACAGCAAAATTCAGGTCAGCAACAAGCATATCAAGGTAATAAACAAGCATACCAAGGTAATTACCAGGGCCCAAGGCAGAATGTGAACACAAGACCTTTTCAGGCTTATGCTCTAACACTCGTTAGTGCAGTCAAGGATCTTGTCCCTATTCAAAATAACTTAGCAACATATTATGAGTGATGTTACCCTTGTAACTAATCTCACAATCAAGCTACGTGCTCAAATGGACTCATTAATCAAGCACTGATGGTATAGAATGCCTCAAGTTCACAACAGAATGAATTCAATGATACATCTCCACAACACGAAGATCATCTTACCAATGAAGCTACGCTACTCATCTGGCAAGGTGAGGAATTTTGTGGGTTGAATGTAGATGATTCTCCAATAGAAACTAATACAAAGGCAAAGAAAAGAGCTTTGGAGCTTTATCAAGCAGCTGATAAAGGAAACACAACAGATGCAAAACCATCTATGTGTCAAGTGACTAGTGGGTTGCAAAGAAATCAGCAACTCCCAGTCAAGGAGTAGTCACACTTGCAAGCTGATCATGCTGGTGTAAAGGCACATCATAAAGCAAACCCAGCTGTACCCTATAATATTCTTGATAGCATGAAAAAGATGAATGTTACAATGTCTATGTGGGACTCATTAGCTATCCCAGGTCAAAAAGATATGTTACAGTTAGCCTTGACAAGTTTGAAAATATCTGATGAATTTGAGTCTCCAATAGGTCAAGTTAGAACTGTGTTAACAAATGATACTCAAGGAAATGATAAACAACCCCACCAAGAGACAGGAAAAGAAGTTAAACCACCTCCTTTCTATGTATCTATAATCATAGGTGATAAGTTAGTTCATAACTATATGGTAGACAGTGGGGCTAGTAGCTCAATTATGCCAAAACAGATTGCTGACAAGCTTGGACTAAAGTATCAGCCTTTAGAGAAAGGAGTGATTCAATTGGATGGTACTTCAGTTAATATGTTAGGTGTTATTAAAGACTTGAGTCTTACCCTTCATGCTTGCCCAAATTTTTCAGTTCCTCAAGACGTATGTGTCATAGATCTCCCACCTTTCTTTTCTTTGTGCCTCTCAAGAGACTTTACAACCAAGATAGGTGGTTATGTGTCAGTTGATTGGTCACATATGCTGTTTAGAACTAGATATGGAACTAAGGTTACCATTAAATCAGAAAAGTTGGCTAAAGATCACATTGAGCCATATAACCCAAGTCCCATCAATGTTGTCCCTTCTATTGCAAACACAAATTGTGTTGCTTTTACTGACAGTGAGTTGGTTGCTGCTCAAGAACTTCAATCAGAAGTTATTCCTAATGTGTTGTTGCATGAATGGGTAGTTGAAAATGTACTGGACAGTCTTGAAGACCTTATTCAAGATGTTGGTATGGGTAACTATGTCATACTTGAACCTGATGCAGAGATTCCAAACTTTGAAAAGGATTTAGATCAGTTGCTGCAATAGTAAGGTGGACGTTGGGAAATGTTCTTTGATGGTTCCAGGAGCAAAAATGGAGCAAGTGGAGGTGCAATGTTGATGTCTCCACAGGGTGATAAGTACTTTTTCAGCTTTTCATTTTGCTTTTGCATGTTCTAACAATAGTGCTAAGTATGAAGGATTTATCCAAGGCCTTGAGTGGGCAAGGAAAAGAAGAATTGACTATTTGAGAGTCTATGGAGACTGTGAATTGATAGTTAATCAGGTCAGGGGGCTGAATGTTTCCAAAAATGATGCTCTAAAGTCTTACAGAAATAGAGTATGGAACATAATTGAAGAATTTAGTGCCTTCAATCTAATTTCTATTCCACGAAATCAGAATAACCATGCTGACAGACTTGCAGCAATTGGAGCATAGTTTGATATCCCAGGTGATATTAAAAAAGACAAAATACAATAGTATGTTAAGGTCGTTATCAGGCCATCAATTCTTGATAAGAACATTAACTGGAAGGTATTTGAAAGTGATGAAAAGATACTGACCTTTCTACTCCAAGAAGATCAATTATCTATTGTAAACGAGGAAAAGATTAAACAACAGTATGATGATCAAGTGATACAGTTGAAGACAAATAAACTTCCCGAAGGGCTAGTTACCCTGGAGTCCATATTTAATTTTGATGATCAGCTTAAGAAGAGAAAAGTTGGCATTCAAGTCAAAGAAGATCATTATGATGAAGTTGAAATCTTTAAGGGTAAGCTTCTCAAATTAGGTAAAATTTGTTCAGCTGAGGATAGGAAAGCTTTCTTTGTTTTATGCCAAGAATATCATGATGTTCTTGCATGGCAATATTTTGATTTAAGAGGGTTCCATCCTCATATTGCACAACATACAATTGAGTTAGAACCCGGTGTCAAGCTTGTTAGACAAAAATAGAGACCATTGAACCCCAAGCTTGAACCCTTGATGATCAAAGAGCTGACCAAGTTGGTAGAGGGGGCATTGTGTTTCCAATTAAACACACATCTTGGGTTTCTAACCTTGTTCTAGTTAGAAAAAAGAGCGGTGAGATAAGATTGTGTGTAGATTTTAGAGACCTTAACAGAGCATCTCTGAAAGATCATTACCCCTTCCCATCTATGGAACAAATTCTTCAAGTTGTTGCTGGATCAGAAAGGTTTTCTCTTCTGGATGGGTATTCTGGTTATAACCAAATTCTAGTCAAAGATGAGGATCAGTATAAAACAACATTTACAACAAAATGGGGCACTATGGCCTACAAGAGAATTCCTTTTGGTTTATCTAATGTCGATGCCACCTTTCAACGTGCCATGGATATGGCATTTTAGAATTTAATTCAGAAATGTTTGCTAATTTATCTATATGACATAACTGTATATTCAAAAAATGCAAATGAACATTTGTGACATCTCAAGCAAGTTTTCAAAAAATGTAGAGAGTATGGAGTATCTCTCAATCCGACAAAGAGTATTTTTGCAATTCATGAAGGTAGGTTGTTAGGTCACATAGTGTCAAAAGATAGAGTTACCATTGACCCTGAAAGGGTTAAAGACATACTTGAGCTGCCATTACCCAATCATAAGAAGGGATTGCAGAGCTTTTTAGGAAGAATCAACTTTCTAAGAAGATTCATTCCTAATGTTGCAAATTTGCTACAACCCTTGACCGCTATGCTTAAAAATAATGCAGTTTTCAATTGGACCAAAGAGACAAAACATAGTTTCAAAGAAATCAAGGAAGCTTTAGCATCAGCTCCAACGCTGGTAAATCCAGATTTCTCTAAAGACTTCTTTTTGTATGCTTTTGGTAGTGCTGGTTCAATCTCTGCTATGTTGGTACAAAAAAATAGTGATAACCTAGAGCAACCCATAGCTTTCTTTAGTTAGGTACTTGTTGATTATGAAGAGAGGTATACTTTTGTTGAGAAACATTTTCTCGCTGTGATCAGAAGCCTAAAGAAGTTTAAGCCTCTAGTTTCAAACAACAAAATTCATATTCTAGTTGCACATTCAAATGTCAAGGAATTTTTGTTGAGTAAAGATCTGAATGAGAAAAGAGCAGGGTGGATCACTAAGGTTATGGAATATGATGTGGATATCAAGATTACCAAACTGATTAGAGGTAAAGGTCTCTGTGAACAACTTGCTACAAGGTCAATCAGTAAAAATGAATTAGAAAGGGATGTTGTTTTTACTAATACAAATGAGTCTCAGGATGCTCAAGATGATGTGCCTATGGTAACCATTAATTGGGTTCAAGATATGACCCATTTTCTACAAACTGGTGAGTGTCCACTAGGTTTGGACAGAGCTAAGTGAAGGTACTTCAAACTATAGTCCATACCATATGTGCTGGTACATAATGTTCTTTTTAAAAAGGATCTAAATGGTGTTATGTTAAGATGTATTCACAGTGATCAGATTGAAAAGATACTTTATGAGTGTCATGATGGAGTTACAGGAGGTCACTTTCCTCCAAGAACTACTGCATGGAAAATCATGAGTTGGTTACTACTGGCCCAACTTATTTAAAGATGCTTATGCATGGTCAAATAAATGTGTGAAGTGTGCTCTTTTTGCAGGAAAAGAAAAGATGTATGTTATGCCTCTACATCCAATTCAGGTGGAGCAACCCTTCATGAGATGGGGCATCAAATTTATTGGGCTAATTAACCCACCATCTAGTACTAGTCACAAGTGGGTTCTCCTGCTACAGACTACTTTACACGATGGACAAAAGCAATAGCTTTGAAAGAAGCAAAGGAGTCTTCAGTTTTGAGTTTTTATGAGGATATAGTAACCAGATTTGGAGTTCCTGACTCTAACATATCTGATAATGCTCTTGCATTTGTGGAATTAAGATTAACTGATTGGGCTGTTAAACATGGCATTCATTTGAATACATCCTCAAATTATTACCCTCAGGGTAATGGTTTAGCTAAAAGCACGAACAAAAATCTCATCAGGATTATTAAAAGAACTATGGAGGATAATCAAAGGACCTGGCACATTAATTTAAAGTATGCACTTTGGGTAGACAAAGTGACTCCTAAGAGGTCCATTGGTAATTCACCATACATGTTAGTTTATGGCAAAGAGGCCAGATTACCTCTATCTATGGAGCTTCCAGCTCTAGACATTGTTCACCAGTTAGAGATGTTTGAGGAACAAGACCCAATGTCCGTGAGATATGCAGAGCTCATGGAACTTGAAGAATCAAGAGACAAAGTAATGAAAGCTTTGGAGTATCACCAACTCCAAACAAAGAGGACATTTGACAAGAAAGCCATCGCCAAATTTTTTAAAGAGGGTGATATTGTTCTCAAATGGGATGTTCTAAAAAGCAGACCTGGCTAGCACACCAAGTTTGACAACATATGGACGGGTCCATTTATTATTAAACACTGCAAGGAACACAATTCTTATCAACTGGCCACAATAGAAGGTGAAGTACTTCCTATCCCAGTCAATGGGATACACCTCAAGCCTTGTTTTGAAGTTTGATAGGCGCCTCTATTGTACATATTAGGTTAGGTTTTATATTTCAATGAGCACTTCTGAACATTAGTTCACTTGTTGCTTTCTTTCCCTAAGTGTTGCTCCAGCACAGTAAATAGTTCCTTTTCAGTTTCTCCTATTTTGTCATTTTTGGCAACCTATTGTGTTCTATGAATCTCAAGCAAGTTGTAGCCATGTGCGAACTCTTGTTGAATTTTTTTGAGTTTTCCTAATGACTCCATGCCCAATGGACAAGTTTTGGCTACTAGTTTTCCATGTTTAGCAGGCAAACATCTAGCAAAGGTTGCTAAAAATGTTGCCCAATTTTCACCTGCAAGCTCAATAAGGCGGGATAAATTAGGTTTTAGATGTTCGAAAAGGCCAAAGGGAGACATTGTTGTGCATGATTAACTCATATTCCTGATGTGCTTCTCAAGGAGCTCAGTTGAAGTGTCTCCCTCAATCATTTTTGGCACAAAACTCACCAGAGAAGGAAGTCGGCAAGACCTTTCTGTTGTCTTGCTGACTAGCAATGCGTTCTTTGGGGTTGAATAAACCAGTCGCCAGGACATTCAAGTCGCCATGAGTCTTCATGTATCTCTCCAATTGCATAGGGTCATGCCAACAGTTGTTCATCGGGGAGCTCTCAATGTAGGGTTATGACTTTGGCAAGAGTCTAGCTGAGGAGGTGGAGTCACAGCAAAAGGAGGTGACAATAGTATTGATAAGATGTCCCACCCACAAGCGGCAGTCTCGCCGAAGTGGAAGTGAGTTCACCAAAAGGAAACATCTTCACCAAAAGGTCTGGCTAATTACTAATGGTCACGCCAAAAGTTTTTCTTTCAGCATAAGGTTGTGCCCTCGGGAAGAAGTCCAACCAACGCGGAAGGTCTTTTCGAGAGATTTAGTTCACCATGATGTCTCGGCGAAGGCATGAGGTCCTACCAAAGAATGAAGAGTCTTGGTGTGGAGTTTTTCCTTCATCAAGAGATCTCACCGACATATGAATGTCTCACCGATGGAGTAGCACAGTGGTATGAGATGGTGGTCTCGGTGTGAGGTCTCACTGACCAAGCAATGTCTCCCCGACTGAAGAGAAAGCAAACTCATCGCTGAAAGATGAAGGAGCTTAGGGAGAACGGGGCTACTCGCCATGAGGTCTGGCCGAGTGAGGGATGTCCTACCGACAAAGGATGACCTTGGTATAATATTTAGAGTTTGGGATGAGTCTCCCCAATCCGATGAGTCTCACTGACTGTTGAGCACAGGAGGATGGGCCCTCACCAAACATGATGAATTTGCTAAGATGTCTCAGTAGCCAATCAAGTCTCCTCAAAATGGTCTAAGCTGGCTAAAAGATCGAGACCTTGCTAGGGGGTCTCGCCGACTAAGGGAGGTCACACCAAAGAAGGATGTCGTCAAGTGATGCCTTCGGTGTAACCTGGTGACTTCAGGGTAAGTCCCATTGATGAGGGAGGGTCTCACCAAAGTGAATAAGGCTCTCGACGTAGGAGTTGAGTTCATTGTGATGTCTCAGTGATAAAGAAGGGTCTTCCCGACTAAAATAAGCCTTCGCCAAAGCAAGGTGCCTTCAGCATAATGTCTCACCAATAACAAAAAGGTCCTGCCGAGGAAGTTTGACATCGGCATAATGTTTGGCTGTCGGAGTAATCTCCTGTTGATTGCTAGAGGTCTCGACGGAATGAAGGGAGCTCACTATGAGGTCCTGTGAATAGTGTCTCGTTGATAGGGAGTTGGTTGCGGTGGGACTCATCGCCAAGAGGAGGAATTCGATAAGAGGTCTTGCCAACCCAATAGGTTCTTGCTAAAATGAAATGGGCTCACCAAGAGATATTGCCTTTGGTAAACCTCTCACCGACTTGCCAGTGTCCCACCGAAAGAAGGATTTTTGAGCTTGGGGGAGTGTTTTGTGTTCGCTATGATATCTTGCCGATAGCGATGGTCTTAGTGACATCTTGTGCAGCGGTATAACTCACGAAGATCAGTATAACCTCTTGCCGACTAAAGGAACTCTTGCCAAATGTGGATGACTAGGCAATGAGATGGCAACATCGGTATGACTCCTGAAGGCTCGCCATGTTGTCTGGCTGAAAGCGATTGTCTCACCGATGCTAGTCTGTGATATCGATATGAATTTTGTAACTCACTATGTGGTCTTTCCGATCATCACGAGGTATGCCGATAACCACTAAAGAGTCTAATCACATCGGGGAGACACTTCCAATGTCTCACCAACATGCGATTCTGATGAAGCAACCTTTGGTCACCTGAGAATCTTACGTGGAGTATGCTCAACCAATCTGAAAGAGCCAAAGATGAACCATTGATGATTTGACTGTTTGACTCCCCCCCTGTGAAGAAGATCAACAAAGTGAAAGCAATGTGTATTTGTTCTGAGCTCAGGAGCATTCAAGGCAGCTCGCTAGGGAGGTTTGAAGATTGACACAAGGACCAGAAGTGAATGTGGTAGCTACAAAAGATCTGAAGGCTTCTCTTGGGAGTGACTCTTCACTGACATGGACAACAGGGACACACTTGAATGCAACATTAATTTCATGCAAAAGATCTAGGGGGAGATATTTCTGAAGAAAGATATTTTGTAAGCCCTAAGGGGCCGTCACATTTTTGTATATATGGCATTTTTTGCCTTTTTTGTAGGGAGTTCAGACTTGGTACTTTTCTGCTTTTTGTAACTTGTAAAATCCTTTGCATAAGAGAGGCTATGTTTTGTAGCTCATGACAAACATGTATATCAGTGTTCACCATTGAAATCAATGAGTATAAGTGCTTTACCTTTTCAATCTCTCTATTAAATTGTGTGCATTCATATAATTGATGAAACTACTTGTGAAACTGTATGATTCCTTGTGGTTATGTCTTATCTCAGCACCTTTCTGTAGAGTAATGTATATTTTTGCAGGTTGTGAGATGTGTTTAGAGTGCAGTATTCTCTAGTTGTGAAGTTATTCCTTCCTTCTAGGAGTGTAGCCATATGAACCTTTTCATGAAATGTTTATGTAGAAAACATATGTGATTGATTTGTGTACAGATGAGCTTCTGTCATTAACTGAGATTGTGTGTGTAAACTGTGTTATGTGTCTTCTTAGTAAATTCGGTGCATCACCATAGAGATAGTGTTTTTATTGGTTTTAGTGTTTTTCTCCTTCTACCCTTTTCCTTTATAGAATCAATAGTTTAGGTGACACCAAAGGAAGTCGGCCTTCTTTGGAGGTTGATCTCTGTTTACAAGAAACCCACATCTTTAGAGGTCTTCCCATGTTACACTGAGGTGTTGAACATCAGGTTCAATAGGGTGCAATTTCAGGTGATAACAATTCCATCACTTTGTGTATCACTAAAATGTATCATTCCAGATGAGGATTATAGGGTCTTTGGACTGCAAGAGTTTGAACTATTGGATGAACGTCGTCAATAAGTTGTGAACCATTTGACGAAATATCAACAAAGAATGTCCAGAAGCTACAATCAAAGGGTAAAGCCTAGGTTCTTTTAGATTGGGGACTTGGTCCTAAAAGAAAACCCTAGAAATCAATAGGATAGAGAAAAGAAAGGGAAGTTTGAACCTAACTGGCTAGGCCACTTTGTCATCATATTAGTTTATGGATCTGGGGCCTATCAACTGTTTACACCTAAAGGGGATCTGTTCGATGAACCTATCAATAGTATGGATCTCAGAAAGTTCTATACCTAAATCACCTAGTGCACGGTTCAATGGTTACCTTGATGAAAACTTGGCAAACACTCTGTGATGGGAAAAAAAAAAATACAAAAGAGAAAAATACAAAAAAATCATAAAAAATGAAAAAGTGCAATAAAAACATGTAGTGAAAACCTGGAAACATGCACTATTTGTGATTTAAACCATCTTTTCCATCTATTAGGGGCATGTCATTTTCATTCACTTTCACTATCATTTTCCATCCATTATCATATCATTGCAACGTGGTCATGTCCCACCCTAGCTTGGGGGCAAAATCCTGACCTCACTAGGGCCAATAAATGTTGAGCTTAACCAAATAGACAAAACACAATAAGACAAACACAACAAAAACAGTGATAAAAAACACAACACAATGTTGAACATTCAATCACCATCAGAAATGCATCAAACATCCATATCACATCAAAATCAAAAAATAGGTCAAAAATTGGTCAAAAAGTCAAAAACAGAGTTATCTAGTTGAACTATGTGGTCTTTGCGTGTATAATGTAGGCAAGGCTAATATTTGATCATCCCCCAAGGCCCCTAGGATAGGTCTTTAGGTTAGGTTTTTGGTCAAAATCTCAAAAAATCAAAATCAAAATCAAATCAAAATTGATGATCTAATCTGAATAATGGTTGAAATACTTTAAGCAAAGGTTGAATAGTTGTACTTGGATCTTTGTTATCATTTCTTTGGAGCAACTTGATGATGTATTGAACTAGAGAAGCTAGGAAGGAGAATGGTATTTTCTTTGTCTATTGTTTGTGAGTTAATCATTATTATTATTATGTGAATTGTCTCAAGACATGCTCTACAAAGTATCACTGATGACATTCGGAATTCACATAGGAAAGTGATTGATTCTTGTATGTTTACACAAAAAATGCTCAGGTCATCCCAGTTTAATTATACCTAGATGCTTGTGTTCACTTGCAATATCAAAAATCATGGAAGTAATACTCAGGTCATCATGGTCTAAATTATACCGTCAATGCTTGTACTCACTTTCAACATTTTTAAAGCTCTATGATGATACAAAGCACAATAAATGGATTGTTAAGATGCCAATGTTTGCATGTAGATTTGCATGATAAAATAGATTTCATTCATGATATTTTTACATCTATAGAGTGTTTGTTACATAAGTTGGTAAAGGATTTAAAAGAAAATGATAGCTTTTCTCATAATGGATTGAGTATACTTGACATTAACAAAAACATCATCATTATCATATAGTTACATAATCATTTTTATTGCATACATTATAAAGCATTTAATTTATCATTTCATCATTCATACGTTTAAATCAAATAATTTGCATTGAACATATCATATTTTTCATATCACACATCATAAAACTGCATGAGAAAAACCATCAAAAACATCCATAATATCATGTGATTACATTTCCATATCGTACATCCATTCATCATATCATATATCATGTATTCAAATACCATTATATTTATCATTTTTTTTCCATCCACTTATTACATCATGTATTTGTATTTAAAATATATCACAAGAATAAAAGTGCACATATCTCATTTACATCGAATGTCAAATATCATTAAAACATCATATAGGTACATTATCATATAATTTAGAATTGCACATCATCATACATCTATTTCATCCATACATCATGCATTATTACATTATCATTATACACATCATAGATACATCATAAATCATAGCATATCATCATGATTATAAATTGTATCCATAATATCATAATATAAGGATCATCACATTGCATATAGAACATAGGAAATAAATGAATCCATCATAGAATCATATAGAACACATAATAGATCAATAAAAATCCATTACATATCATATAGATCTCAAAATCATAATGTCAAGTATACAATGATGTCTGAAATGAAAAGAGATATATCATAAAAAATGGTTGTAATCAGAGTGTACATCACATCTCAAAATACAACAGAAGGTACAATCACAAAACTATGTGCTACTGGCTCTAGACAGTACAGGTGTCTGAGGACCAGTCCCTCCACCACCAAATGTACCAGGATCTCTCAGGTCTCTCAGGAGAGGTTGTGTCACACCTCTACTCACAGTCCTCGAATAGGACCTGCTAGATTGAGACTACACATAACTCACTCTCTGCTCTGAAAAGAACAACATCGTAGAATCTACCTTTGTCTAGTACTCTACCTCTTAACCAACAAGAACAACCTCTCACATATAATCTACTATAGTGGTACCATCTGCCAATCTCTACAATCTCTCAGCTGTAGTTTGAACCCCCTCTGTAATCCATCTAGCAACATCCCTCTAGGCTGTTAATGATGTAATCCATGTCTAAGCCGCAGTCAATTGAGCCTATATCTAAGCATGTGATTGGGCCTGTGCCTACATCTGAGCATGTGTCTACATCAATAGACCCTAGGCCTAAACCAACTGACCCTGTAAGGTCTAAAATTACACCTATAGGCTTGCAATTTGTGTCTATTGCTGATGAGAAGGTACCCTGATCTGCACATGCTGCTCAGTAGGATCTACAATTGCTTGCCTCTTAGGAGGCATCGTATACTCCTGTACATCTATGGCTAGACCTAATCCACTTGCACCTGACCCATTGGCTACACCTAGTCATCCACCTCCATACCCCTCATCATCATCACCGCTATCCTCATCCTCACTGTTGTCCTCCTCATCACCACTATCCTAGACATCCTCCACCTCCTCCTCACCAACCTCCTCTCTCCTCTGCCGGTGACCATGTGCAATGGAAACCTCCTCCTTGATAGGTAGTGGTGCTAGCTCATTAGGAATGGTAATACGTGGAAATGGATGAAGAAACATATACTTTGCATAATCGGCTAAAACAGGTGGCTCAACAATATCAGGTCAGATCTCCCAAACTAAAGGCAATAGAGCGTAGAACTCCTAAACAACATCATATGAAAGGTCGGGCCCCCAGTCTATAGAATCTACTTGTCGATGAACATAATGGGAAACACCATGGGGAATGCCATGAACAATACCATACTGTCTAAGCACTCATCTGAGAAAAAATCTCTCCGATACCGATCATGTCTGCCCGATCAAAATCATCGACTGGTAAAGGAAAGGAAACTGTACATCATCATCATCCCACTGCTCATAATCTAAGTAAGGCTGCCATGTTATAGTCTCTATATCATCCAATACTTTCCTCCAGTGATCCAACTTACCTAGTCTAGCCTGAGTAAGTTGGCCTATATATCTATGTACATATGGCTACATGGCAGGTCTTTGTCTAACCATCACTAGACACGTAACAACAATATTCTCCCATGCCCACACCTATAGAAGAGTGACTCCTGAGGACAAACTATGACCTCCAATGTTAAAAACTAAATGCAAATCATGATACAGATGGGCAAGCATACACATGCCCCAAGCATATCTCATCTCGTGCATAATCATGCTCTCTAACACATGGCCCCAACCAACAAAAAGTCCCTTTGACCTATGATCAGGACAAAGGAACCCTCTAATGAAACTAGCCAGAATTGTCGGTAAAGTGGCATAAGCATCCACCATCTCACGCCATAGAATCCAATATCCAGAAATACGATCATCTTGAAGTACTCTACGAAGGGCATTGGTCTCGCCCTGCTTTGTAGAATCATAAACAATGATATAACCAACAACAGGTATCCTTAAAATACGCTAGACATCCTCAAGGGTGACTGACATCTCGCTAGTAGGTAGGTGAAAAGTATTATGCTCACTATGCCAACTCTTTGCTAGGGCTTCAAGAGACCCCGATTAATCCTAATTTGGGGCATATCTTATAAAGAGGGAAAACCACAATGTGTAATAGCTATTGTCTCAGCCTACGCTAGCTTTGGTATCAAATCAAATGTCTGGGGAAACCACTCTCAAATCTAGAGGTTCGTCAAAGCCTCTTATCATCACAAAATATTCAAAATTAGTACTTTTTGTCAAATCATCAAACATCAATTATCCTATCAAATATAATCAGCTCTTGGTGATACTTTTGATTAAATATCATGAGCAAACATCATTTAACCTCACCTATTATGATGTCAATCATCAAACATAATTGAATCTCACCTATCATGAGGCCAATTGATCAAATCAACCTCGCTTATCATGAGGTATATCAAACAAACTATAATTATTTCTCACCTATCATGAGGATAATTATCATCAATCAAATATCAAACCTCACCTATCATGAGGTTGAACATCATCTACTTAATTACGATCATCAATCAAATCAAACCCATGGCTAACATGATCAAAATTGACAAAATCAAGGATAAATTTGACAAACTACATCATTTTGACTTGAATGCGCTAAAACAGTGTTTCTAGGCACCACAATATAAAAAATGCCATTAAAACACCTCAAAGCACTAAAACAGGCACTCAAAGCGCTAATTTATCAAAAGCGCTATTTCAGGAGGCAAAAGTGCTATTTCAGGACATCAAAGCGCCATTTCAGTAAATGTGGTATTCTAGGAGGTCAAAGCGCTAATGTAATGGGTCAATGTGTTGAACTAGTCAAAGCGCTACAACAAAAATCAAAAGCGCTAAAATAATTATCCTAGGTGCTAAAACTTTGAAAGCACTAAATTAACCCACCTAAGCTCTACAAAATCCTACCTAAGTGCTACTTCATTAAAAGTGCTAAAACATACATCCTAAGCGCTACATCAGGCCTTAAAAGCACTAAAAGAAACAAAAATTTTAAAAATTGAAAAATGGTGTGAAAAAAACAGAAAACATGTAAAACAAGGAGGTTAATGGGTATGTACCGAAGGTCTATAGGTGGTTGGGTGGTTGTGTCGTCGCATGTGCTCAAATCAGTGAGTGTGGTACGAGATTGGCATCTTGCTCCAAATCACTCTCTCTCACAAATTGTTCAAACTCAAATGCACAAATGAGTTTAAAATCACCTTTTTGAACCTTTTTATAGGTTAATTAGATGGCATTTTGTGGGATTTATTATTTTTTTCAATGGGAGATTAATTCAAATTCATCACAGGGGAAAATTTCTACATTCTTTATTGGGAGATAAATTATTTCAACATCAAATCTTCATCAAATCATCAAATAATCATAAAAAATTGAAAAAAAAAATCCAAAAAATAATAATCACAAAAATAAAAAATTCATCAATTTATCTCCCGAGGGGGCATATATTCATCATCACTTGAAAATCCATGTCTGGGGCATACTGAATTTTTTTTCATCAGTACTAGGAGTAGCAGCAGAATTTTCTTTGAAGCAATGCGTAAACACATCACTTCAAAGAGGGGAAAAAAGAAACACGCTAGAAGATAGAAACATGCAAAAATAGTCGACAGAAGTGCTAATGTTTTTGATGGATGCGCTGCAAAATATTTCAGTCGCACTAAAAGAAACATGCTAGAATCCTAGACGAATACTTTTTAGAAAAAAATGTTAAAACATGGGGTTAGAGCCCCACGGTGGGCGCCAAAATGTAAGTGTGGAATAAGTAATGAATAAAATAACTAAAAACACTTCTTAATAAGACATTTTATTAAAGATTCAAAAACAATTAAACTAATTTAAAGCAAGATTCTACTACAAGCGTCATATTGTTCTCTATCTCTAAATATTTATTAAGTCATAGGGTTCTCAAATTTGGTAAGCATTGTGACTGTTAAAATGCCAATCTAGAGAATGAGATGTTGCTAAATGCAATAATCTAATCCTGTATGGTGATTTCTAGATGATATGATGAAGCTACTATAATCTATGCTAACATGAGTATAATAAAAAGGAAGCTACACTGATCTATGATGCAGCTATGACATTGATTCTATACTATGATTTCTATTGCTAAATAATATTGCTATTGCTAAGTTGCTTGATTGTTTGATTGCTATTCCTGTAGAGTAAATTTACACAAAGTTGGGGGATCCCATTTCCTACTTCAGAAGGTCATATATATAGATTCATGGCAGCATCTTGTGATGTAGCAGCACAGTAAAGGCCTGGATTTTATCTGGAGAATTGAATGGTGTGAGATGAAGAAGCTTGGACTAATCATGGGGATTGTTCCTCCCTAGAAAAACATCTTGCCAGAGGATTGGAAGAATTAGAGGAAAGGGATTGAAGAGGATTGCTTGTAAGTTTGTCTCCAATTTGTCTTTGTAGCTTTCTTGTGAATGCCAGTTGAATTAAATTAGATGTTTTATATCTAATTTTATTGGTGAGTGAATAGAGGAAAATTTGTCTTTATTTGAATATTTTGATTTATTCAAATTTAACAAAAAGAAGATATTTAATTAAATGAAACAAATATTTGACATTTGCTTATTTAATAAAAAGGGATATGATAATTAAATAAAACTTTATGATATTTTATTTAATTAAGAGGAAACATGATTTAGATAATTAAATAATACAAACTATTGAAGTTGATTATTTAATTAAGATAGAATAATTTAAAATTGAAGAATTTAGAAAAATGAACTATATAAATAAATATTTCTATTTATTTAATAGTAGATGAATTTAAGGGTAATTAATCAAATAAATCGTATTTAATTAATTAGATTATCCAGACCATTTTTAGACCTGTATACATTTTTCCCCTCTTTGAAGTGATGTTTTTACGCATTGCTTCAAAGAAGATTTTGTTACTGCTGCTAGTACTGACGAAAAAAATTTTAGTATGCCCCAGACATGGATTTTTAGGTAATGATGAATAATTCCCAAAGAAGAAGACAAGAAATTATACAAAAAAAAATAGAGGTAGGATGAAACAAATAAAAAGGAAAAATAATAAAATAAAGGAGAACCACTAGAACAAAAAAGGATAGCCAAAGCAGAAAATGCCTCTTCATTTGATTTCACACAGGCATTGTCTTAGGTAAAGATGTTTGCGCCACTATTGGAAATGACGAAGATAAAATAATATAGAGATAGTGCTATTCAACTAATATCCAATGGAACCAATAAAAACACAAGCTTGGAGAACAACGAGATTACCAAAATCAGCAATATCAAGCAAGGAGATATAAAGGTCCCTAAGGTTTGTCTTGGTGATACACTAATGAATCCTCCACAGGTCAATCCATTTTTTACCACATTGCTCATAAACAAAAAATTGGTGAGGAATTGCATGATTGATTCAGGAGCTGCTATTAACATCATGCCAGTAGGGGTTATGAAACAACTTGGCATGTGGGTAGACACTACTAGTGGTAAATTCTATGCTATGGATAGTAGGAATGTACTAGTGGTAGGAATCATGAAGGATGTAGAAGTGAAGTTAGCTGCTCATCCACAAGAAGCATATACAATTGACATACTTGTGATAGACACACCCCCTCACTTTGGGATGTTCCTATCAAGACAATGGACTACTTCAGTAGGAGGGAATGTGCAATTTGATTTATCCTATGTCACAATACCAATAAAAAGTGAAGAGGTTAAGTTGTACAGAGAACCAAGAGTGAACCGAATTATGGAATATGTTGATCAAAATTAGATGAATTGCTTTTGTGATGTGGACTTGGGAAGTTTTAGAATAGAGCATTCACAGCCTAAATTGTTGAACACTGATACAATTGATAGGGATGTCTCCAAGAATGAGCATGGTGTGTGGTGAATGTATTTTGATGGAGCATGTAGTAAATAAGGTAATGGAACATGAGTGGTTTTCATCTCACTTGAGGGAACAACATTCAAATATTCATTCTTGTTGACATTTGAATATACAAATAAAATAGTAGAATATGAGGCCCTATTAATTGGATTGAACATGGTTGTCAAACACAAAATTAAACTATTGACTATGTTTGGAGACTCTGAGTTAGTTATTTCACAAGTAAGATCAAAGTATGCTACAAAAAAGAGAGGCTAAAGTAGTACAAAAATGTTGTATGGGACAGCATTGAGTTGTTCGATGCTTTCTCCATTGAATGGATAGATAGGTCCAAAAATGCATAGTTCCAGAAATGGTCAGCGTTGAGTTAATCAAAGATCAACGGTTATCGCAAGATTGTAGATTGTAAAGGCTCTAACAAGCTCAAAATACGATATGTGAAATGCTGACAAGTGGCAAATGTTGATTGCATCGCCAAGGTCCTTTGCATTGTAGATGTTATTTGGCAAGGTGCTAAGTAAAGTGTGATAGGTATATGTCGTGTGATGGAGATCTAACAATGGATGTTGAAGACTGAAGATCAGACGGTGATTGCTATATCATAGAAGACATGGTAGGTTTGAGCAATGGTGTAGGATGCCGACACATGTCTAAATCGATAGGTGGAAATCAAACATTGCATCACATAGCTTCTATACATCGTGTTTATCATTTCTTTAGCACAAATGAAGTTGTGCTAAGCAAGAGACATGTGATAGAGATCAACGACACAGATTTAAAGGAATTCTAATATGACAGTCATGTTTTAAAGTTTGAATTGATGAACGAGAAGTGATAGATCATGGTGTGCAATAGAAAGATCGACGACCCTAGTTCAAATATTTGATTCTACAATGACTAGGTGATGGAATGAACAGTGTAAGCAGTGGAAACAACTATGAACCGACATAGAAGGAAAAAACAATTGCTATAATTGTTTTAGCTACTCATTTTGATTGGAGATGAGATGTGTAGATGGCAAAAAAATGTATAAACAATCAAAAAATTAGATATAAATCGATTATGCAAGGAATGACATTTAATGCGTATCTGATCTAGGGTTTAAAAAATGCTAAAATTAGCAAATGCAGTGGATCTGGAGAGAGTGTGCATGGCTTGAGGTATTGAATGTTGTCAGTGGTGATGAGCTCGAGGTGCAAAATAAACTTGTTAGTGAAGGCATGTATGTGAAGTTTAAAAAAAGAGGGAGATGAATGTGAGAGAGAAGAGTATGCACATGTTGTGTGAAGAAGACCTAGATGAGTTACAAGAAATATCTTCTAGGATATGCATTGAAGTGCATAGGTGCAGTGCAACAAGATAGAACAAAGAATGTTCTAAGTGCAGAGGAGTGAGATAGAGAAGAGAAAGGAGGAAGTGCAGAGAAATGAGTTGTTGAGTGAACAACAACAAAGAATGGGTAGACTGCAAAGAAGATAAGAGCAGTGCAGAGGTATGAGTTGCTGAATTAGCAGTAACAGAGATAGAGGGAATGCTCATAGAGAAGTAGAGCAACATATGAGCAGTTACAGATCAGACTTGTAATAGAGAATTAGATTCAATTGAATCAATTGTAATCTTGAGGTGTAGCTCCAATATCTTCATTGTAAATCTGATTGGTTGGTGCCATCAAATAGCTAAGTTGGTGCTTAGTGCAGGGAGTGGGTGCTTCCTTGGAGTTGGTGCTCCTAAATCAGGGGATTGGTGTCTCCTTAAAGTTGGTGCCCTTAAACATTGTAACCAGTGAGGTTCTATTGTGAGGCTGGATTTGAGCAATAGAATTAAACAACTATTCTCACCATGGTTTTTCCCATATTGGGTTTTCACATATATTTGGTGTTATGAGTTTTTGTGTGTGTGCATGTGATCTCTCTACATATACTTTTATATTCATTTAAAAATATTAAAGAACTAGTTTTATTTGATCTACTGATTCCCCCCCTTTGTAGATTGTTGTGTTCCAACAGAGTGTTGGAACCATCTTGGAGATATACGTTGCGATGGAAGAGAAACATGAAAACCATGAGAAGGCTGAGAACTATGACTATATCCACACCAATACCTTATAGGTGGGGAATGACCTCAAGAGAAACTATGCAATGAGTGTTACTCATATAATCCAACAAAAACATGTAAATGAACAACCTAAATATAATATTGTTGGTTTATGGTTTACACATAAATCTACAAAGAACATTAGAACATATCATCAAACATAGTATAAATTAAAGAATGAATATCAAGAGACCTTTGATAAAAAGAACTAAATTCCTATCTTTCTAAACGCTGAACGCAATTTTCACTCTACAAACATGCCATATCCCCCAAAAAATGTATGCCATGTACAAGGTTCCACCTGTCTAAGTTTGTTCTTTTGATGCATATAGATATTACTCTTACTGTCATGATGTTTGTGAATTATTCTTCCCCAGAAGAGATGGTTTGCGAGATATGATTAGCGGCCAAATGTTTCCCAATTGGGAACAGCGGTACACTGACTACATTGAATTTCAAAGAAATGGATTCCAGAATATGGGGTTTGATGGTTCAAAGTTCAAAGCCTTATCGGCACAGATAAGCTGTTGCAGCGATGAGATATCACAGAGAGAAATAAATGGCCAGAATACTATGTTTCAGAAATTAGACGAAGCTTGAGATGATGCTTTTTTGTGGATAACAACAAACATTCCTCTCTCTTCAATCATACAATATCATCTATTGCTAATATGTGTAGAGAGGGTTGCTTGAAGGAGGCGTGATGCATTCTACTTAATATGCACTTCCCTCCGTTAGACTCCTTTACCTATATTCAGAGGGTAAGCTAATCGACCATTTCATCCTCAGATGGGTTTTACATATACTAGAAACCCATTTTTCCAAAATAATCTTATCAGCATGTATGCCAAGTGTGGAAATTTAATGGATGCTCGAAAACTTTTCGACCGTATGACTGAACAAGACATCTTCTCATGGAATATGATAATTGCAGCACACAGAAAACATGGGTTTCCTGAAGAGGCATTGCAATTGTTTCACCAAATTAAACCAAGTGGTGTTGAAGCCGACCAGTTCACCTTTGTCAGCATTCTGCCAGCATGTGCAAAAATGGGTGCTTATGAACAGGGTATAATCATCCATCAAAGAATAATTGAAAGGGGATTGCTGTCTAATGTTGTAGTTGCAAGTGCCCTGATAGATATGTACGCAAAATGTGGAAGCATACGGAAGGCATGCGAACTGTTTGACAAAATACCTAAAAGAGACACAGTCTTATGGAATTCGATGATTGCAGGATATGCACAAAACGGTGTTCTTGACCAGGCTGTAAGGCTTTTCAAAGAAATGCCTCAACCAAATGTGGTTTCATGGAATGCAATCATTTCTGGATACGCACAAAATGGTCTTTTTGACGAAGCTATGAGGCTTTTTGAAGAAATGCCTCAACCAAACGTGGCTTCATGGAATGCAATCATTGCCGGATATGCGCAAAATGGGCTTGTTGCAAAGGCTTTGGAGACTTTTATGCAAATGCAATTGGCAAGGATAAAGCCAGACTCAGCAACCTTTGCCGGTGTCCTCCCAGCATGCGCCAAAACAGGAGCTTTGGAACAGGGTATGGAGTTCCATCAAAGAATAATCAAAAGTGGATTTTTGTCAGATGTTGCGGTTGTAAATTCCTTGATAGACATGTATGCTAATGTGGAAGCATACAGAAAGCCCACGATTTGTTTGATAAATTGCATCATCCAAATGTGGTCTCATGAACAGCAATGCTTGCAGGATATGCAATGCGTGGCTATGGCAAAGATGCCCTGAAAGTCTTCGAAGCAATGAAGCACTCTCAAATCCAACCCAACCATGTAAGCTTTCTTTGTGTTTTATTTGCATGCAGTCATACAGGTCTTGTGGATGAGGGTTGTAAATACTTCAATTGCATGAATGATTCTCATTGTATTATACCTACAATGGATCATTACGTATGCATGGCTGACCTCCTTGGCCGCGTTGGTTATCTTGAGGAAGCCCTCAACTTTATCATCAAAATGCCATTAAAACCCGATGTGGATGTGTGGATGTCTCTGCTTGGGGTGTGTAGATCACATGAGAATATAGAGTTAGAAGAATATGCAGCAGAACAGCTTTTTGAATTGGATCCTAAACATACTTCATCTTATGTTCTTCTTTCAGACATCCATGAAAAAGAAGGCAAGTGGGTTGGCCTTCAAAAGATAAGAAAATTGTCCAAAGACAGAGGAATTAAAAAGATCCCTGGATGCAGTTGGATTGAAGTTCATAAAATGGTACATGTTTTTTGTGCTGGAGACAGATCACATCCGCAAACAGAGGAGATCTATACAATGTTGGAGAGACTGTCCCGGGAGATGAAGGTAGCAGGATATCTTCCTGATTCAAGACATGCACCAAATGATGTGGAGGAAGAGGAGAGGGAATTGTACATCTGGCACCATAGCGAGAAATTGGCAATTGTATTTGGGTTGTTAAACACCTCCCCAGGAACAGTCATTAGAGTTGTCAAGAACCTTCGAGTGTGTATTGACTGCCACAATGCAACCAAGTATATCTCCAAGCTTGTTGCAAGGGAAATTGTTGTGAGAGATGCAAACCGATTCCATCATTTCAAACACGGACAATGTTCTTGTGGAGATTACTGGTGATGCTAATTGAAGCAAGCTACAAACACAACTTTGCACTATATCAAACCGCAGGGTGTCGGATATGCTCTGGCAAGAAGGTTGGTTTTATTTTCAGTTTGTAAAAGATGTTCTTAAGTATTTGGAGAACTAGACCATTCTGTTTACTTTATGAAATCATATGTATAGAATGCCTCATTGTTCATATATATTAATAGATAATTTGTTCGGTAGGAGTCATCACATTGAATTGTCCTTCAGAAAGCCTGTACAGCTCTGGAATAAATTCTAAAGGGGGCACAAGAATGGGAATGGTCAAAATTTCGGAAATGCTGGAAGGAAATGGATATTATCTCAGCTGGTATGAAATGCATTTGTTCATGGTTCTCTACTCCAATCTTTGTTATTTTATATGGTCTTCTTTTCCAGATAGATTTGATTTTGTTTTTTTTTTTTTTGGGTCTTTTGACCCAACATTCGAGCAAGTTACCTCACCCATCTTCAATGAAACAAAGTTTGGTGAGGAAATTTAGAGTTGCCTATATGGTTTTTGTGTTATCTATGGTGAGAGATTTCTAATGCCACCTCACGTGGCCATTGCTTTTGCAAATTATTTACTTTTTATTTTATTTAATTGTATTTATATTGTATCAGAAAAATATGCTCAAGGGGATTTCTATGATGATATTAGTGAAAGGAGAGGTTTGGTTTGGGACTCACAAATTAAATAGTCTATGGCTCTCATGAATCTATCAAGCTAAGGAAAATAAAGGAGAGAAAACGATTTGTTTTTAATAAAATTAAAAATATTTATAAGATATTGTACCCAAACACAAAAGCCCCAAGGTCAGAGAGTTTAAAGCAAAAAGGAAATCAGGGTCACAGGCCATAAACAAACCAATGACATCAAACTTACAGCTAAGTCACAATAGAGTAAAATTCAGAAATAAAAACTAACAATAAAAGCACCCTACTTGGGAAGATTTTTTCAATCCTCCATGAAGAACTTAAAGGCATCCTGCTTCTGTTGGCTAGAACTGGGATCGGTTATCTTCTCATGCTTTTTTATCTCCTCTTGTAGGACAGAACCCTGAGTTATAGCAGAGTGATGTATGATTTTTAGAGTGGAACAGGAGAGGTTTCACAACCTTCTTTTAGCTCTAAAACTTATTTCACTCTATTATTTTATGTATACTTCATTGATTTCATATATTAAGTGTCATGTGCATGAATTAGGGAAGATAATTTGGTTGGGGATTATTTATGTATAAATATAGATATATAAATTTAAATAAAAAAGAAGAAGACAAAATACTCTTTATCACGACCTCCTTTTGTTTACCTATCAAATAAATAATATTATTCTTGGTAATGTTATTCAAGGAAGTTAAAATTCTTTGAGGAAAAAGAAAACAAATATTAGTAAATATTATGTAAATAAAATTGTAATTTACAAATTAATAAATGGATATTAATGTCTTAATACATTTCAATTTGGCAGTTAAAAGAAACAACCAAGTAAGGCGTTACTATGGGTTTTTATAAAGAATCCATTTTGTGAATGATGGGGGGGAATTCGACAGGGTAAAGTAGTCGACCAGGAACATGCAGAGGAGGAGGGAGTTTTCCTGAAAGCCAGAGCGAGAGTTATTCAATCTATGGTTGGAGCCTTGTTATTGTCCTCCTTTTGTTGAGGTATGCATGCAGCTAGAACGAGTCGCATTGTTTCTGTTCCTGAGTCAGAAAGATGATCTTATGCCTTATGAAACCAAAACCTTATGGCATAATCAGGTATGCATCAATCCGCCTATATCTTTGTTTACAGGATAGTTGCATACACAATTAGGAGCTTAATTGCTTATGAGATATTAATCAACAATCTGATCTTTGTACCTTGATAGTAGAATAGTTATCCATATTTATAGTCGGGTCAAGAGAATAACTCAAATCTCTGTATGCCCTTTTTGTCTGGTAGTTGCCCAATTTATAATGAGGCATTTAATGCGCTGTTTTCTGGATTTAAACTTTCTTTTCAATTCCCTCCTCTATCTTCCTCTCGTGCGTCGATGTCTGGTTTCACAGTCAGAAGTTCCTCCTTTGTCGTTATTCTCAGTTGGCTAGTCCTGAGAACTAGAATGAATGCAGTCTTTTCCCTTCGCAGTCTCAAAAACCCATATTAGTGTTTATTAGTGTCTCATATCATAGTCAGATTTAGGCTGTGCGTCAAGTAATAGAGATTATGTGCAGCCGCTTAATTATAGATGTCACATAGAAATGGTGGTGCACTGGCAGATGGTTAAATGAGTATGTTCCCTAGTACAAGTTCTTGCAAAAGAATAATGTTAGGGTGAGCGTAGATTTCAGAACTATTATTGAAAATTTGGGGGCGTCCCCCTTTGAATATTGGCTCTGAGTACATGTGTTGTTGAACTATTGATGATAACACTTGAATATATATATAAATTCCTCATTTGCTCGAATTGGATCATGATGTATCCCATCTGTTGATTTAAGCAAATTCTTGTCATTGTTACTTAGTAAAGCTAAATATGCAGAACTGTATTTGTGTTGCAGATCTATTGATCATACAGTCATATACATTTGTCATCTGCTTGAATATGATGTTGAATTATTCCCTCTTCTGATTAGAATAAATATAACTCATTGATATTTGTTCTGTCCGCAGATAACAACTATTGGCAAGGTAGTGAGTGAATTAAGAAGACATAATTCAGAACAAATACGTTCCATGGCAAGGGGAACTTTGTTATAAAATGATATTTAAGTTGTTAAACTAGGATAACAGTCCAGTAGCAAACCTTGAGAGTATGTTTAAAGGATTGTGGAGTCATTCTAATAGCACAGTAGGCTATACTTTGTAGTGCCTAAACATTGTGGTTAACTCAAGACACTTGCATTAATTCATAAGAATGTTTTCCGAATAGAGATTAATACTTGTTTAAGAGATACGCATATATACTATGTTTTGTTCAATCGAGAGGCATGTCTCTGATTGAATCATGTTATAGAAGGATATCACTTGAGCTATATCAAAGTTGTGCATAATTGTTGCATTACAAAGATATTGTGACTATTATTGCCTTGATTATTCATGCTGATTAAATGAAAATTGTTTTCTTTTGAACAGATATTGAAAGATACTGTTCATACTTTCTCAAATAAAAGTACCATATTTTTTGTTTCTATACAAGTGAACATGTATTGCTATTTCTTATTTCTTAATTCAAATAAAACTATAGAATAAAAGAAGACTATTTAATAACTTTATACTCATGCCTTTAATTTTAGTGTTAGTGTGGGGTGGGGGCCCTAGCTTGGTTGGCTAAATCTTTCTTGTTGTAGGAGGTCGGTCATGAGGTCTAGTCTCTCCCACCCCCGTGGTACCGGAGGGCGTGTCGCGCCAGCGCTGCCGGTCACGTTAAAAAGTTTACCAGACATACGGCAGTTTATAGGGGATCGTGCTACCCGATTCTTGCAGTCTAAAAAAAAAATAAAAATTTAGTGTTCGTGTAAACTACATTATCTCCTCACCATACCCTGTAGGGTGAGCTGAGTCTTTAGGTAGTGAAATACATTTGTTTCATTTGCTGTTTTATCATGCATGAAATGAAGATCTTTTCTCATGCAATACCTCACGTTATTCCAAACGTTTTCCTTCAAGTGTATACCCTTCATCTGAACGGCTTCTTGTCTACACTCTGTCTATCCATGTGGTCAACAAGGAGTTAAGAAATGTTGTAAATGTCCTCTGCTACCATCATGTTCTTATCTGAACAGAGAAAGTGTATTTATTAAAAAAAAACACTTCCAGATCTAACCAGTAACCTTTTCCCTCAACCGAGCATTCTTGGAGATCATTTCTTCAATTGGAAATGAACCCCTATGTCTTTATCATGCCTGCCTGCACTTAATTTCTGTCAGCTATTGTAATGTAAAGGCCACTACGAAGTGTTATGGCCTTCGCAAAACTTATGCACAAAATTTAACACAAGCATTTTAACAAACTCTCTTTTGAATGTTTTCAATTTGTAAATAGTTCTCCTTGCAACTCGTATTGGGTCAATAAGGTCTTAAGTTCTTGTCGTTTCTTAACACCTTTTTGTGAGGAAGAGGGTTCAACTCTAATAGCTTACCGAGATCTATTCCAATTTGTTCATTGATCATCAATATAAATATTTGAGTACCCAACTATATTTGGTTATTAGTGTTGAAAGAATTTATACAAACTTTTTATATATTGTTGTAGTGCTGATAAAAATCCATTTACATGGCTGCTAGTTACAGTTAATGAATGTATGGGTTTTGAAACACTTGAAAACAGGAGTAACTCTAGTGCAACTTGCATGATCTTCGTCATAACCAAAACCAAGGGCCGAGTAATGGGCTTTGTATGATGACATAGCTTGTCTATTACATTTTGGATCCATTGGTGACTGGAATTATTATACTTGGCTTAAAATCAAAATGCTCTGAATGAGGAAGCATTGCCATTGATCTGGCTGCAGCGTTCCTCTTGACAATGTTCCTTAGATTGTGATGTATAATTATGTCAAGGATTCTATTTTGAAAATATGCATAGATTTTTTAAAATATAAGTATGGAAGGTGAATCTGGTGAACTGAGGTAAAGGCATTGTATACCACAATGAAAAGGGTCGATGTCCAATGTATTTTTGTTTATGAGATCACTTACCTTGACCATTTAAGTCATACTTAGTAGAAATGGAAAGTGCTAGGTCTTATCTGCAATGGCACCAGTTAACAGGGTATTCCTTTTTGTTTCTTAAGCAAGTTGTCCAACAATCTACATGTATCATTCAGTAGAATGGGTTAGACTATTTAAATAGTTTAAATTCCTATGTTTTTACTCTCAGTACTGGACCCATTCAAGGAAATGTTACAAGCTAATACTTACACTAAATAGATTAAATTGAATGTTGAATGTTGAATTCTATCTGAAAGTTGATGTTGGGTTAAGGAGTGAGACCTGATAAAATCAAATTTAACTATACAGTTTGATTATTTTGTATTCATAGAAAGTGATTCTAATGAACCCTCAAGACTGCATTACCAGACCAGCACTAGCATTGAAAGGACTGCCTTGGAATGTTTAGCTATTGCATGTACTGCACAAGTGGGTCTATCAGATCAAGTCTTCAGTGGAGTGTATTGACAACTGGGGGAAGTGGAACCATGTACTAGGTACGTTGGTAAGTTACTTTCATTATTTTGAATGCTGATATCATCACTATATGTGCGTGTAATGATGCCTGTTCTGGTCTATTGAATGTTTTACTGGCTATTATATATCATTGCTAGTTAAATTACAAAACTATAATTTTTGAAGCTATTGCTAATATGCCTGTTCTGGTTTGATCTTTTAGGAATTTGATACATGGTAGGCTTGATGTTTGATCCTTGATATTTTACACCACACACTCTCATACACCACACACTCTCATTGGTATTTGGGAATTTGGGGTCTCTTTAGCTAGTCTACCCTTTTTAGAGCTAATTGTCTCAACTTAATTTTATTTTTTATTTTTTAAATAAAGGGATCATTTCTATATGTACAATTGGTTTAAAATACTTATTTGATTGCCGATTTGATTAAGAATAAGAAATAGATAAACTAATCATCAAGTCTAAACCCTAAAAATAAATGTAAATAAAAACAAAGTAAAAAACTAAATTATTTACTACTTTTCATTAAAAAAATCATGATTTTTACTCCTTAATTACTACTTTAAAATAAATAAATCAAAATAATCTAAATTAAAATAATAGTCTAAATCACTTCCATAATTTTAAATTTGATTTGAAATAAAAAATTGATAAATGGAAAATCAAATCAAATTATTTCCTAACTTTCACCTAAAAGTCATAATTCTTACCTGCTCATTATTATATTAAAGAAGAACAAGTCAAGGTAAATCCAATATCTAACCACCCCACTTCTTCTAGATGGTCCTAACTTACTTTTTCAAATTTCTAATATTTCATTTGGGTGAATTATTTTTCTATTATTAGCCTATTTTTTATACTTACTGAATACTCTTTAAATTTTTTTATTTTAGTGACTTTTCATGATATTTCTTGTTATTCAATTCATCCAAAAAGTATAATTAAATCTTTACAATAAATTGAGGATATTCTTTTGTACAAGAATCAAGAGATTGTTGATTGATGGGAATAAATACAAAAACATGTATAATTAAAAATGAAAGGGGACATAATAGAGACCCTATATGGTGTGGTGGGGTCTAAACATTGGTGTTGTTAATATTATAATATTTTATATTATTTTAATTGAAGTTATAATAATTTAATAGAAAGTGGATTTTTAAAAATTTAATATTTTAATAGTCATTTTTAAAAAGTAGTGTTGACATTTGTGTCTATTTTTACATATTTACCTCGTTACTAGTCTTGACACTCATACTTATATTTACATGTGATCTTAAGAAATTAAATTTTTTTATACTAAGTAAATCCTATGATAGTTATGTTCAATCCCAAGCCACTAAGAATTGATCTCAAATTTTATTTTTTTAAATTTCAAATTTGTTGACTCTTACCCTTTTCCACTAGTTGTTGAGAGCAACTTGATACACATTTGTGTGAGTAATTGTTATATCTT
Organism: Sequoia sempervirens; assembly: GCA_007258455.2. Lineage (NCBI taxonomy): Eukaryota > Viridiplantae > Streptophyta > Pinopsida > Cupressales > Cupressaceae > Sequoia > Sequoia sempervirens. The sequence continues at coordinate 11,167 of VDFB02294535.1, read as the reverse complement.
GGTATTTAAAGGTGACCAATATATATTTAATTCTATAGATTAAATCATAAGCAATTACAAGGATGAGTACGACATCATTGTGGATCAAAGAACACCCTTAAATGACAATGCAAATGCTCAAAGATAGGCTTCAATAACTTCAAATGAAAAATCAAATAAGTTATCTTCAAAATTTAGAATAAATAGTAGCAATAGAGGTAGAAAATTGAATGTTGTTGATGGACAAATATTTTCTAATTTTAAATTAATTTGGTGAAAGTTAGATATTTCAATAAGACACTTCTAAGATAATTGAGAAAAATAAGTGTCTTCTAAAGTAGCTTAATCACGAGTAAAAACATACTTTTACTAAAAAATTATATATAAGTAAATGACACATGAGTGAATGTGACATATTTTTGTGAAATATTTTATAAATAATTATTGTTGAACTTTTCAATGTGAATATTTATAAAAATTTAAAATAATTTCTTCCCAACCTAGCTTGGTAAAAATAAAAATAAAATATTTTAGAAACAAGTAGCCAATAAAGCACCAAGTGTGGCACACCTTTCATATTTGAAAAATGATTCATAGGTTAAAATTTACATTTGTATATTGATCAAGCAATCAAACATAGTATATATAGAAAGTAATTAATAATTACTATTAAATTATAATGAGGAATATATTATATTTTTAGAATCTTGGGAGTTCTTTATAATCCATTTATGTTTTCTTAAATTTAGCTTTAAAAACTTGTCAAATTTGAGAGCAAAGTTGAGGAAACTCTATGGAGAAATCTTCACTTATATATTTGCATTTTCAAACTAAATTTAAGTTAAAAATTTGATCCTAGCAATAATTCTAGCTATCTCCAAGACACGTGTTTTTTTCCTCATTGTCACTAGTTAGCCCATCATAATCTTGCACTTACCCACATAGAGAAATAATTTTATAATCACTTTAATTTGGACCTCAAAAAAAAAAACTAAACCTAGGCCATCTACATGATTGAGGACCAAAAGGGTAAGTGCATGGGTAAGTACGACAATAATTCTAGCTATCTCCAAGGTTGTAAGGGTAAGTGCATGGTAATGGGGGACCAAAAGGGGTCTTAAGTGGCCACTTTTTAAAATCAAGAAAAAATGATCTTGGATGAGAAATTGAAGATTGTTACACTCAAAAATTGAAGATGCAACAAGAACAAGAGTTGTACATAATATGCTAAATCGACTTTCTAAACTATTAATTTATTTTAAAAATGGTGGAAATTAGAGGGTTCAAATAAGGGGAGCACACAAAGCAATCCTATTTTTGTCAAAAAAATATAACATAGCATCCAATGTGCTCCCTCTAAAATGTTAACGTTTATAGTATTTAAAAAATTGCTTTGGTGAAAAATTAGCTACTATCATGTAGTTTATATTTGATTATTTTGTTATTGTTTAATGAATATATGATTTTTTGCTAATTTTCAAAGTGGACACATCCTATAAAAAAATTGAGCGTGTTGCCCCAATTTTTTTTGGAAACTAATCAAAAGTCCTTTTTTAAAAATGTGTATGGAATAGAGTAGTTTTCAAAAATGTAATATGTTTCAAATTTTGCTGAACAAGTATAAAACAAAAACCAAAAATACCATACGTAGGTTTTCAACAAAAAATGGAGACACTAATAAAATAAATTAAAGATCAAACCTTTAACATATTTGAAATGTAGAAACCATTACATGGTTAGAAAGCTAAGCGAGAGCTCAATGTGTTTGTGGTATTTTTTAACTCAAAGTTGAAAGACATGCAAACCTGATGGAGAGCATGCTTGAGATTCAAGTTTTTTTATATTTCAAGAACAAAACATGTCTTTGGGCATTAATATGCAAACCCAACTCTTTGGGTTGGAATCCCAAGACAAATCCAAACCTAAAGGCTAGTAGTTTTCAAGGAAAGTTATAATGTGAGCACATTATAACACTCTCGTGCTATAATGTTCTCACATTATAACATGCTAATGTTATAAGAAAAAATAAAAAAATAGTACAAATTGCATGATTTTAGACTTTTTTTATGTTTTCAAGGTGTTTTAAAAAAATCTCTTTGGGGGTGTTGCCCCCCAACCTTGCCCAAGGGGCTCCAAAATCTATTATTGCCCCTTGGACCTCTAGTGTCACAATTTGCGGGGAAAGCCCCCCACACTCCCCCATAAAGAACTAGGATCTAAACATAGTTGAAACAAACAAAAAGATAATCAAGCTAGACATTACCAACACCTTTCCCTCTTCCTCTCTCCTTCCATCTATTTCTTTGTATATTTATCTCTCCATCTCCCTCTCCTCTATCTATAACTCTCCCTCCCTCTATCTCTATCTCTATCTCTATCTCTATCTCTATCTCTATCTAGAACTTTCTCCCTCTCTATCTCTACATATATGTCCCTCTATCCATCCTTCTCTCTCCCTCTCTCTCTTCCTGGACCTTTACATCTATATCTCTCCATATTTTTCCTTATATCTCTCCCTCTCTACCTTTGTCTATATATCACTTCTTATCTTTATCTTTATCTTTCTATCTCTTCATCTCTCCCTTTCTCTTTGTCTCTTTATTTATCTCATTCTCTCCCTCTCTCTCTCTCTCTTCCCCCCTCCCTCTCTATCTCTACATATTCTATCTCTCTATCCATCCCTCTATCTCCCTCTCCCTCAACCTAGACATCTATATCTATATCTCTATTTGCCTCTATCTCTCTCCCTATCTCTATCTCTCTATATTTCTCCTTCTATACCCCCATCTCTCTCTACCACTATACATCTCCCTCTCTTCACCTCTCTCTATATCACTTCCTATATCTATCTTTATCTTTATATCTTTCCATCTCTCATTCTCTCATTCTCTCTCTCTCTCTCTCTCCATTTCTCCCTCTCCCTCTTCATATCTCTTTTCATCTATTCCTTTCTATATATTTATCTCATCTCTCTCTATCCCTATTCCCCCCTCTCTCTATATCTCCTTATATGTATGAAACAATGAAAAATATGATTCGGGTGCACGTGTTACAAAGGGGGTTCACCAAAATAATATATGATATAGACTTATTTTCCTTTAATTCATTAGGAAATGAGATCCACATAAAAAATTGACTTACAACTCTTAGGTGAGTCAACTCAATGAGGGAATCTACTGATTTCCTTATAATTGAGGATGGGGTATCAGTCTGAACAACACTTTTAGGACAAAAACTAAAAAATATTAAATCTGCTCAATTATGCCAATTAAAAATTGAAACATCAATTTAAAGCTCAATACAAATAGAAACACCAATTTTTTTGTAGATCTAAGAAGGGTTAAACACTATGTAATAGTCACCTAAAGATGATTTTGAGAGGAAAACTGGGACTCATTTGCCCATGGGAAAATGGGTCTCTTTGCAGAGGTTTCAACCAACTTTGAGGAGCTTTTGTTGACATTCTGTAGCTTTTGCTTGATCTAGATTTCAGTGTCAAAAAGTCAAAAATCAGATTTGTACATGAGATTCCATGATTTGACAATAACTTTGACAACTTTTGCAACTTTGACTTTTCCAATCTTGCTCTTTAAGAGATCTTCAATCCTTCTTCAGCCTAAGATCTACAACACAAACATAAGAGATAATTTTTTTTTTTTGGTGAATGGGGGTTCGCCTTGGTCAAACCCCATTTGGGTAATTAAAACTTGAATTGAAATAATGAAACATGAAAGGAAGGATGAATGAAAAATGCTATGTTTCAACTCACCAATCCATTGAGTAAACCTTTGGAGATATGAAATCTTGAGCTTGATCTTGTATGAAATGGCTTCAATGGATATGGATCTTGATGCTTGAAATATGACTTGAATGCTTGACTTGGATCTTTGAAACCTACATCACAATGTTAGCTCCAAAAACATGCATGATTGCAAAAGACTTTGACATGATGCTTGAGATCTTGATTGCTGCAATAAATCATTGATAAATTTGCTATTGAATACTCTTGATCCTAAAATTTTCTATACTTTTTTCTCACTTGAATTTCTAGATTGCTTAGGATTTGAATTGATGAAATAACCTTGTATTTATAGGTATGCATCCTTAATTTCTTGAAAATTCAACATTACAAGCCGACATTGAAATTTGAATTCAGGGACATTAAAATATCACCAAAAACATATTTTAAATTTAGGTTCAAAGGCCTAGGGAGGACCCATTTTCCCATGGGTGAATGGGTCCTAAGCACCTATTCTTGGAACACACATTGCTCAAGGTAAAGTATTATGTGTTGGAAAATGTAATTTACTAGGCTTGTAGATGTAAAATAGGGCTTATTAAGGAATAATTAAGTCCAATCTAATTGAGGGGCCCAAGCAAAGCATGAAAATGTAAAGAAGTATATTTTTCTACACTACATTTAGTCCCCCATTTTAGTGAGAGGATGACCTTACATCAAACTCACACTAAAGTAGACAATCAAGAGAGGTCTAATTGTACAACTATTGGAAAGATAAGATGACAAAGGTCAAGGAGGATGACCAAGACCCCAAGATCTAAGATCTCACAACAAACCAAAAAAGGCACAAGGAGACACATACCTTCGTTAAAAATGTAGCAACAATGACAAGATACTCAATCATACAATGTTGAAGACTCAAAGAAAGAAAGAAAAACAATAGAAAGGTGGTGGATCAAGCCTCGACTATTTTTCCAAAAAAAATTTACAACTAGAGACCCACTATCTACTATGCAAACAACTATGCGCTCACATGGGCTAGTGTAACTTGTTGTCCACTAGAGGTGAGCCCCATGAAGTGGCTAGCTAACCATACAAAACTTATAACTCCTGATAAATTTGAGAAGTCACCACACAATATGAACTTCAAGCTTCATAAGACTAGAAATCTACATTATGCTAAGCACTCATGAAAAAACATGGCGCTACTGGCAAGCAAGGTGTGTTATGCTTGGTGGCCATGAAAAGGTTGTAACTTTGAGCTTCAAAAGGCTAGCAAGTTGTGTTATGCTAGGCACTCATGAAAAAACATGAAAATAAGATATTCAAAGGGATTTTGCTTATTTAATGAAAGGTCTCCTCTTAGGGAACATTGTGCCTAATGTCTCCAAGAGAGGAAAAGTCAAGGATAAAAGATTCACAACTTAGGGAATACAATCTGTAGCATCACCACTAAGAGGAATGTCATATGCTCAGAAAGGTCACAATATTGAAGACACGTCACATGAAGTACGAAGACCACATAAAGAAACATAAGTTATAGTCAAAATAATAATGCCAATGTATTCCCCCACTTTTAAAGAATTTAATAAACACCATGCTGTGAGAAATTACTTTAAAGTAGAAAATGATAGATGCTAAACAATAAAGAAGTAATGAGAGCTAATTTAGAAATCCCTATGACAAGCATATGTTTCAAAATGAAGTCGTGTCATGAAAAGGGGTTTCCCCCAAATGAAATCCCAAACACATAAGGGATCCAAGGATTCAGGGTCAAAGTATGTCTTTGCTACAATGTTATTATAGAGCTTGAAAATATCATCATTCCCCAAATACTCATAGAAATGGAAGAATGACACATAGAGAGCGAAAATAAAGAAAAAAAATTGTGTCAACATGGAAGAGACCTAAATGTCTTGACACCTTGCGACATCCCCAAAAGGAAAAAACAAGACAAAAGAAAAAAAAGGTTTACGACATATAGAAGAATGTAGGTACAAATAGAGGAATGAGCATAAAGACATGTATGCCAAACAAAATGATACGAGGGATCACATTATGCACATGAAATCACACAAAGAGAACATGAAAAGAAGACAAATAAAAGAATAGTAAGGCACATGTGAGTCAACCAATAGCAATTCGTTTGCATCCCAATCTTGTTCATCATATACAAAAGGCAGATAACTAGCCAAAGGGACAATGACAAGTGTCATACCACGAACATCACTAGGTTCAACACATGGTGAATCACTCTTTTTAGGAGGATCATCATGATTGTTATTATCTATGCTCATGGAAGAGGAAAACAATAAATTCAGCTCATTATGCACTTCCTCATCAATCTTAGCAGCCTCATCATCATCATCATCTAAGTTAATCACAAGAGGTCTTCTGATAATATCCATGGAAGGTGCTTGTTCTTGTTGTGGTCGAGATATAAGATTTTCTTGTTGCGGCAAAGGTGGAGAATCATCATGCATTGCTTGAGTTGTTGATTCATGTTTTTCTTGTATCAAATAAGCAATAGCACAACATCTACACCTACGCTCTCTAGAATTTTGGTTTCTTTTTCTATGGTTTGTGATTGTGTAGGAGCGGGTTTATCAACCATAGGTTTCTTTTCTTCCAAAAAGGGAGGAACGAAAGGAACCATGGGAAGTTGTTCAACCAATTTCTCTTTAACTTTGTAAACTCATTTCATTTTAGGAGGCACAACGAAACTTATTTGGTTTTCTCATGGTCTCTTATAAGAAATAGTTGAAGGGTTTATCATGGATTGGTCTTGATTACTTGGAAGGGATTTTGGTTCAATCATGTTTTCATCAAGGATATGAGGCTCAATAGTGGGTTGAGGCATATTGCTAAAGGATAATTCTACTATGTGTGTTGCCTTAAACTTTTGATAAGATTTGAAAAAGAAGTCCTCATGAGGCCTAATAGGTTCCATAGGTTTGAGCCAAAAAAAATCCAATGAGAAATTCCCACAGGAAGACACATGATTAAAGCCACTATGTTGTACAATAAATATCTCTTTTTTAAAGGGAAACTTCAAGTATTTATGCACTATCAGTATGATGGCCTTCATGGAGAGAACCCATGGGTAGCCTATCTTCATGTGAAAGTGATTTGACATCAGGATGATGGAAAATGAGACATTCAATTTTTTTGGTCCAACTTGTAGAGGAAGAGTTATCGAACCTATCGTAGGGAAAGAAAAACCATTATGTGTTTTGATCCATTCTTTTGGTTGTCCATAAATATCCTGATACATTTCGTGCACAAACAAGAATTCTTTTGTGATCACATTCTCTATATAGACGAGATCAATTAGTATCCCATTAGTAGGCTTGTGATTGATTCTTTCAGCAATGTAAAGAGGACCATTAGGTGCATGTTTAATTATGTCATTTTGTGAGAAAGAAATGTCAAGGGACATATTGGTTAGGTCCTTATGAGGTTGAACTTCAATGATTCCAATCATACTATCTATAGGATTTTCCTCATTACCATTCAAGTTGTCATTAAATTTGTAGCAACATTCATCACAACATTCTTATTTTCACTAGCTTTGAAAGAGGAGATGTTATGATTTGGAATAGGATCAATAAAGATTTGCAAATTTTGGTTAGGATGGGAAACAATCTCATTACCTTGATCATTAACCCCACCATTTTGAATGTGATTAGAATCAATGAGGTCTTCACAATATATTTAAGATGCTTACAATGTTTCGTATCATGTCCATTTTGTCGGTGATAATGAAAAAAGGCATTTTGTCTATAGTTTGGAGGTAAAGGCTTAGTAGGATTAGGAGCTCTAATAGGAGTTAAGGAAATTAAGTTCTTGTTTAAGATTTTTAGCATGATGGAATGAAGGGTTTCAAGTAGAGGGGTAAATTGTATATTCCTCTCCCCAAATGTATATGGATTCATCATCTTTATAGCAGCCACTTGGGTGTAAACATGTTGAGTTGGTTGAGGATTATTGAGTTGTATAAAGCCCTAATTTGGTTTCTTGAATGATTGGTAATTGGTTTGAGGCATGGATTCAAATTTTTTAGGTTGGTTAGAGGGATTTTTCACTTCACAAATACTAACCAAATTTTGGTAATCAAGAAGGGTTGTACACAATTGTGTGAAGAAGGGAATTTCATTATCCCCATCTTATCTTGAAGCTTATTTTGTAAATTGTTAATAAAAAATCATTGAAGACCAGGATCAAGAATCCTAATGTTGATTTTTGAGTAAAGTAATTGATAATTAGTGATAAAGTCAATGACCTTTTCATCATCCTTTTGCTTACATTTCATTAAATTTGCTAAGGTTATCTTATGACCCATGCGCACTTGGAAATGATTAAGGAAGGAATCAAGTTCATTGAATAATCATATTGAGTTATTCAGTAAGGAACAAAACCATTCCAAGGAAATGTCTTTCAAGGATCTAGGGAAGAGTTTAGCCAAGATTTTATCTGAACCAACATTTTTTGGGGGCTATGTACTTCTCTTGCACTCTTAGGGTTTTTCACCTAAAAGGAGAGAGATAGGCCAAAATATGTTGTGGTTCACTCAAAATAATGAAAGTACAATAAAAATATGCCTAAATGAAATGATCTAAATACAAAAAATTGATAAAATTGATTGATTATGTATGCAAAACGTAAGAAGTATAAGTGTTTGAAAACACAGTGTGATATGCATAAATGAACTAGAAACATGCACGAATGAAATCATAACTTAATGAAACTAAACAGAATGCACCTAGAGATGTAATGTTGATGTAGGAAAGTTCTGGAAAGTCTCAAAAATTATTGCTAATGACTAGTGGGACTCATTCACAGCTAATGGTGAATCAGTCCTACTTCTGGTAAACTTTGATGAAACTAGTTTCTAAGTGTCGGGAACTGGAATCTGAACAAAAAAACTTTTCTAGCCTGGCATTGGGAATCATTTTCCACTAATGGAAAATTAGTCCTCCTACAAAAATCTACAAATTCTGAAGTCAACTCTATGGGTCTAGATCTGCACTTGTCTTCTTGTAAGGTTGATAGAATCAAATCTATAAAAAATGGGTTGAATGTTGTCTCCAAGCTTGAATTAGGGTTTTTTTGACTTGAATAGCTTTGATGACTTATTGAACACTTTTCAACATCTATTTCTTTGACAAATCTGCCTACAAGACCTGCAAACACACATGCAAAGAGGGGGAAAATGGTTGAGGGTTAGATTATAGGGATTTTCCTTGGTCAAATCCCACTTTGGTAATGAAACTCTTGATAAAGAAATGAAATGAAAACAAGAAAGGAATGATGAATAAACAACATGCAAGTGTCCTAAATTCACCAAACAATTTTTGTTGAAGTTTGAATATATGTCAATGGCTGCTCCAAGATGCTTGATAGTTGCTTGATTGAATGATGCTATGATACTTAAGTTGATAAATGAGATTGAATGCAAGAGTGAATAATTGAAGGAATGGGGGTTAAAATGGATAGAAAAACAATTATTTATACACTCTTATGCCCTAATTTCCCAAAAATACATCATAGGTTGACATAAGGTCTTAATGAATAAAAACTCGAAGGAAATTTGAATTTATTTTGAATTTTGTGCCAAGAGGGACTCATTCACCACCCATGGAAAATAGGTCCCACTCAAGGCTTGCAAGTGGGTGCCAAAAATTATATTGTATTTAATATTTTTTGTTGAGTTTATATTCAAAAACACACTTAATTAAGGCCCATAAGTGCATAAAGGGGCCAAATAAAGCATAAGAAAGGTGTAATTAGTGATGACAAGCCTAGAAAAGCATGAAAGTTTGTTACAAGACTTTACAACACTTTAGAATAGGACTTGGTAAGGGATAAAAAGGGAATATTTAAATGAATTATAATAAGAAGAGTCTAGAAAAGTGTAGAAATGTGTCACAACACTTCACAACACCTTCACAAGACATCATAATTTGAATATTCATGACCTAATGTGAATATTTAAGTCACATTGCAACATTAAATCTAAGCAAAATAAGCCAAGCATCACAAGAAAAAGACCTAAATTCCCATGAAAATGTCCAAGATCCATTTTTATATGGTACATTATCCTCAAAAATGAAATCACTACATAAGGTTGTGTATGCGGAAACATGGCTAATAGGATCTCCTTTCCCATCATATTTCTCAAATTTAGGAATCTCTATAACTTGTGGCATTTGTGTTCTCAATATCTCCAAGGATAAGGGGTTTCTTTTGACATATTGTGAAGGTTGGCCATTTTGATTTTGATTCAATGTAGCAATTTGTTTTTGGAGGGATGAAACACTTTGCAAGAGTTGGTTAAGGATGAGATCATTATTTGTGTTGTGAGATGGACTTGTGAATAAGGTGGAGCTGTATATGTATTTGGAGGACAAGTGAATTGTAAGTTTGTGAGGGGAGATATGTTAGGAGATATGAGATTTGAATGCACAAAGCTACAGGGATTCCCAGTGGAAACACTTAAGGTAGTATTGACATTACTAGTGGTTTGTATGGTTGTAGTAACAGTTGGATTAGTGTATGTTAGAATATAGGTAATGGTTGTGGAAGGAGGAATTATATTTCCACCTTGACTTTGAGTATACCCTAAATTTTGAGCACAAATAGTCATTGTAGGGACATGTTTATCAATGATATGAGGTAGGATATGCATAATGTATATTCCTATTTAATTATCAATCAATCTCCCCATGTTATCTATGACAAGAATTGTAGTACCAAAAATGTATTCAAAAATCACAAAGTTTTGCAATTTTTCTAGTTCTTCATCCATTTTTCTTAGGTTCTCTTGAGGTACATTATCAACCATTTATTAAAAATTAGTAACATTAGTTGTTAGTAAGGAAGTCATAGGGAATTAGGTGTCAAGGGTATGGTCCATAGTGGGTTGACTAGTATCAACACTATGAGTGAAAGAGTTAGAAAACCAAAGATCCACGACGAGTGATGTATCATAGGACGACATGAGTTGAAATACGTCTCATGATAGTATTGGTAATAGGAAACCAGATTTTGAAGCTCATACAAGTGTCACCAAACCTAAGGTGCACCCAAAGTGGAGAATAGGAAAGAAACAATGAACAATAGGAAGTGTAATACAAATATATAAAAAGAGATAGCAATTTCTAGATTTTAAACAAGATAAGTTTCTATTTATACTATGAAAAACCCTAAAAATTATGTCTTGTAAATCCAATTTATGTTTGAAATGCAATTGAATTAATCAATTAACCTTATTGTGAATGATTGTAGAAAACACAATTTTTTGGAAACTGAAACATAAAGCTTAATGTAAAAACACAAAATGAAGACAAAGGGTTTTTAGTGCCTATAAATTCAGAAATAAGTTTGATTAGGGACTCATTCACCCATGGGAGAATGGGTCTTCTGTTAGGGTTTTAAAAATTTAAATTA
>VDFB02294533.1:0-51785 GCA_007258455.2 Sequoia sempervirens | reverse complement strand
TCATACTATTTATAGGATTTTCCTCATCACCATTCAAGTTGTCATTAAATTTGTAGCAACATTCATCACATCATTCTTATTTTCACTAGCTTTGAAAGAGGAGATGTTATGATTTGGAATAGGATCAATAAAGATTTGCAAATTTTGGTTAGGATGGGAAACAATCTCATTACCTTGATCATTAACCCCACCATTTTGAATGTGATTAGAATCAATGAGGTCTTCACAATATATTTAAGATGCTTACAATGTTTCGTATCATGTCCATTTTGTCGGTGATAATGAAAAAAGGCATTTTGTCTATAGTTTGGAGGTAAAGGCTTAGTAGGATTAGGAGCTCTAATAGGAGTTAAGGAAATTAAGTTCTTGTTTAAGATTTGTAGCATGATGGAATGAAGGGTATCAAGTAGAGGGGTAAATTGTATATTCCTCTTCCCAAATGTATATGGATTCATCATCTTTATAGTAGCCACTTGGGTGTAAACATGTTGAGTTGGTTGAGGATTATTGAGTTGTATAAAGCCCTAATTTGGTTTCTTGAATGATTGGTAATTGGTTTGAGGCATGGATTCAAATTTTTTAGGTTTGTTAGAGGGATTTTTCACTTCATGAATACTAACCAAATTTTGGTAATCAAGAAGGGTTGTACACAATTGTGTGAAGAAGGGAAATTTCATCATCCCCATCTTATCTTGAAGCTTATTTTGTAAATTGTTAATAAAAATTCATTGAAGACCAGGATCAAGAATCCTAATGTTGATTTGTGAGTAAAGTAATTGATAATTAGTGATAAAGTCAATGACCTTTTCATCATCCTTTTGCTTACATTTCATTAAATTTGCTAAGGTTATCTTATGACCCATGTGCACTTGGAAATGATTAAGGAAGGAATCAAGTTCATTGAATAATCATATTGAGTTATTCAGTAAGGAACAAAACCATTCCAAGGAAATTTCTTTCAAGGATCTAGGGAAGAGTTTAGCCAAGAGTTTATCTGAACCAACATTTTTTGGGGGCTATGTATTTCTCTTGCACTCTTAGGGTTTTTCACCTAAAAGGAGAGAGATAGGCCAAAATCTATTGTGGTTCACTCAAACTAATGGAAGTACAATGAAAATATGCCTAAATGAAATTATCTAAATACAAAAAATTGATAAAATTGATTGATTATGTATGCAAAACGTAAGAAGTATAAGTGTTTGAAAACATAGTGTGATATGCATAAATGAACTAGAAACATGCACGGATGAAATCATAACTTAATGAAACTAAACAGAGTACACCTAGAGATGTAATGTTGATGTAGGAAGGTTCTGGAATGTCTCAAAAATTATTGCTAATGAATAGTGGGACTCATTCACAGCTAATGGTGAATCAGTCCTTCTTTTGGTAAACTTTGATGAAACTAGTTTCTAAGTGTCGGGAACTGGAATCTGAACAAAAAAACTTTTCCAGCCTGGCATTGGGAATCATTTTCCACTGATGGTGAATTAGTCCTCTTACAAAAATCTACAAATTCTGAAGTCAACTCTATGGGTCTAGATCTGCACTTGTCTTTTTGTAAGGTTGATAGAATCAAATCTACAAAAAATGGGTTGAATGTTGTCTCCAAGCTTGAATTAGGGTTTTTTTTACTTGAATATCTTTGATGACTTATTGAACACTTTTCAACATCTATTTCTTTGACAAATCTGCCTACAAGACCTGCAAACACACATGCAAAGAGGGGGAAAATGGTTGAGGGTTAGATTATAGGGATTTGCCTTGGTCAAATCCCACTTTGGTAATCAAACTCTTGATAAAGAAATGAAATGAAAACAAGAAAGGAATGATGAATAAACAACACGCAAGTGTCCTAAATTCACCAAACAATTTTTGTTGAAGTTTGAATATATGTCAATGGCTACTCCAAGATGCTTGATAGTTGCTTGATTGAATGATGCTATGATACTTAAGTTGATAAATGAGATTGAATGCAAGAGTGAATAATTGAAGGAATGGGGGTTAAAATGGATAGAAAAATAATTATTTATACACTCTTATGCCCTAATTTTCCAAAAAGACATCATAGGCCGACATAAGGTCTTAATGAATAAAAACTCGAAGGAAATTTGAATTTATTTTGAATTTTGTGCCAAGAGGGACTCATTCGCCACCCATGGAAAATAGGTCCCACTCAAGGCTTGCAAGTGGGTGCCAAAAATTATATTGTATTTAATGTTTTTTGTCGAGTTTATATTCAAAAACACACTTAATTAAGGCCTATAAGTGCATAAAGGGGCCAAATAAAGCATAAGAAAGGTGTAATTAGTGATGACAAGCCTAGAAAAGCGTGAAAGTTTGTTACAAGACTTTACAACACTTTAGAATAGGACTTGGTAAGGGATAAAAAGGGAATATTTAGATGAATTATAATAAGAAGAGTCTAGAAAAGTGTAGAAATGTGTCACAACACTTCACAACACCTTCACAAGACATCATAATTTGAATATTCATGACCTAATGTGAATTTTTAACTCACATTGCAACATTAAATCTAAGAAAAATAAGCCAAGCATCACAAGAAACAGACCTAAATGCCCATGAAAATGTCCAAGATCCATTTTTCTATGGTACATTATCCTAAAAAATGAAATCACTACATAAGGTTGTGTATGCGGAAACATGGCTAATAGGATCTCCTTTCCCATCAAATTTCTCAAATCTAGGAATCTCTATAACTTGTGGCATTTGTGTTCTCAATATCTCCAAGGATAAGGGGTTTCTTTTGACATATTGTGAAGGTTGGCCATTTTGATTTTGATTCAATGTAGCAATTTGTTTTTGGAGGGATGAAACACTTTGCAAGAGTTGGTTAAGGATGAGATCATTATTTGTGTTGTGAGATGGACTTGTGAATAAGGTGGAGGTGTACATGTATTTGGAGGACAAGTGAATTGTAAGTTTGTGAGGGGAGATATGTTAGGAGATATGAGATTTGAATGCACAAAGCTACAGGGATTCCCAGTGGAAACACTTAAGGTAGTATTGACATTACTAGTGGTTTGTATGGTTGTAGTAACAGTTGGATTAGTGTATGTTAGAATATAGGTAATGGTTGTGGAAGGAGGAATTAGATTTCCACCTTGAATTTGAGTATACCCTAAATTTTGAGCACAAATAGTCATTGTAGGGACATGTTTATCAATGATATGAGGTAGGCTATGCATAATGTATATTCCTATTTCATTATCAATCATTCTCCCCATGTTATCTATGACAAGAATTGTAGTACCAAAAATGTATTCAAAAATCACAAAGTTTTGCAACTTTTCTAGTTCTTCATCCATTTTTCTTAGGTTCTCTTGAGGTACATTATCAACCATTTATTAAAAATTAGTAACATTAGTTGTTGGTAAGGAGGTCATAGGGAATTAGGTTTCAAGGGTATGGTCCATAGTGGGTTGACTAGTATCAACACTATGAGTGAAAGAGTTAGAAAACCAAAGATCCACGATGAGTGATGTATCATAGGATGGCATGAGTTGAACTACATCTCACGATAGTATTGGTAATAGGAAACCATTTTTTGAAGCTCATACAAGTGTCACCAAACCTAAGGTGCACCCAAAGTGGAGAATAGGAAAGAAACAATGAACAATAGGAAGTGTAATACAAATATATAAAAAGAGATAGCAATTTCTAGATTTTAAACAAGATAAGTTTCTATTTATACTATGAAAAACCCTGAAAATGATGTCTTGTAACTCCAATTTATGTTTGAAATGCACTTGAATTAATCAATTAACCTTATTGTGAATGATTGTAGAAAACATAATTTTTTGGAAACTGAAACATAAAGCTTAATGTAAAAACACAAAATGAAGAAAAAGGGTTTTTAGTGCCTATAAATTCATAAATAAGTTTGATTATGGACTCATTCACCCATGGGAGAATGGGTCTTCTGTTAGGGTTTTAAAAATTTAAATTATAAATTTCTAAGTTGATGTTTATGTTTTCAGATACTGGTTTCAAATAGGTAGTTACAGTTTATGTGAAATGATGCTAAATGACAAGAAAAAATACCTAATTTGAGATGTAAGTTTGATTCAATTTTCTAATTTAAGTGTCTGATCATGCAATGTTATGTAAGAACTATGCAAAATTAATGAAACTTTTGAATTTTTCAGATTTTGAATGCAAAAAAATAAAACCTAAAACCTTAAATGAGATATAAAATAATGTAAGTTAACAACCCTAAATGAGATGCAAATAAATGAAATGTAATGAAAATTAATGTAAATCCTAGATCTAGGGTTTGAATGGACTCCAAATTCAAAAAATTTATAGTGCAAGAATGTTAGGTTCACAAGAATGAAACAACAAAAAATAGGAGTGGGGTGTGTGTTACAAAGGGGGTTCACAAAAATAATATATGATATAGACCTACTTTCCTTTATTTCATTAGGAAATGAGATCCACATAATGAATTGAATTACAACCCTTAGATGAGTTAACTTAATGATGGAATCTACTAATTTCCTCATGATTGAGGATGGGGGTATTAGCCTGAACAACACTTTTGGAAGAAAAACTAAAAATAGTAAATCTCCTCAATTATGCCAATTCAAAATTGAAACATCAATTTAAAGCTCAATACAAATAGAAACAATTTTTTTTTTGCAGATCTGAGAAGGGTTAAACACTGTGTACTAGTCACCAAAAGGCAGTTTTGAGAGGCAAAATGGGACTCATTTGCCCATGGGTGAATGGGTCTCTATGTAGAGGTTTCAACCAAATTTTAGGAGCTTTTGATGACAATTTATAACTTCCATTTGATTTGGGTTTCAGTGTCAAAAATTCAAAAATCAGATTTGTAGGTGCGATTCCATGGTTTGACAACTTTGACAACCTTTGCAACTTTGACAAATTTTCCAATCTTTCTCTTCAATTGATCTTCAATCTCTCTTCAACCTAAGATCTGCAACACAAACACAAGAGATATTTGTTTTTTTTTTTGGTGAATGGGGGCTTACCTTGGTCAAATCCCATTTGGGTAATTAAACCTTGAATTGAAATAATGAAACATGAAAGAAATGATGAATGAAAAATTCTATGTTGCAACTCACCAAACCCTTGAGTAAAACTTTGGAGATCTAAAATCTTGAGCTTGATCTTACATGAAATGGCTTCAATGGATGTGGATCTTGATACTTGAAATATGACTTGAATGCTTAACTTCAAGGATCTTTGAAACCTACATAACAATGTTAGCTCCAAAAACATGCGTGATTGCAAAAGACTTTGACATGATGCTTGCGATCTTGATTGCTGCAATAAATCAATGATAAATCTACTCTTGAATTCCCTTGATCATAAATTTTTCTATACTTTTTGTTCACTTGAATTTCTATATTTCTTAGGATTTAACTGATGAAATAACCTTGTATTTATAGGTACATGTATCCTTAATTTCCCAAAAATTAAACATTACAAGCCAACATTGATATTTGAATTTAGGGACATTAAAATACCACCAAAAAAATATTTTAAATTTAGGTTCAAAGGCCTAGGGAGGACCCATTCACCCATGGGAAAATGGGTCCCAAGCACCTATTCCTAGAATACACATTGCTCAAGGTAAAGCATTATGTGTTGGAATTAATTGTTGTCGGGTTTCCCTTTCATAAAATATAACTTATTAGGATTTTAGATGTAAAATAAGGCTTATTAAGGCACAATTAAGTCCAATTTAATTTAGGGTCCCAAACAAAGTGTGAAAATGTAAACCTGAGTATATTTTTCTACACTACACTGCAATATATATATATATATATATATATATATATATATATATATATATATATATATATATATATACATCCTTCTCTATGTCTCTCCCTATCTCTCTCTTTTTCTATTTATCTCCCTCTATCTATATTTCATATTTCTCATTCCCTCTCTATATATTGAGATATCGCTTCCTTTTCCCCCTCTCCTTCTCTATCTCCTCTACATAGCTCTCTCTTTCTTTATCTCTATCTCTATCTCCCCCCTTTCTCTATCTCTCCCCCTCTCTCACTCCCTTCCTATCTATCCTCCCACTCTCTCTTCCTCTCCCATTCTCTCTATATATCCTTATATCTCTATCTCTCTCCATATCATTATCTATATCTCTCCATATCCCTCTCTCTATCTATCTTTGTATTTCCCTCTATCTATATCTCTCTCTCCATCTCTCCCTCTCCCTCTCCTTCTTCCTCTTTATATATTGAGCTATATCTCCCTCTATCCCCCCTCCTCTCTCTCTATCTATGTCTCTCCCTCTCTACATATCTCTCTTCCTTTCTCTACCTCTATCTATATATATATCTCCTCTCTCTCACTATATTTCTCCATCTATCTCTTTATCTCCTCCCTCTCTCCATCTCTCTCCCTCTTCCTTCACCCTCCTTAATCTCTCCCTCTCTCTCCCTCTTCACCTCCCTCTACATCTCTTTATATATCCATCTCTCTCACTATCCCTCTCTATCTCTCTCTATCTCTTTATGTATCTATTTATCTCCCTCTATCTATATCTCTCCTCTCTCCCTCTCCCTCTCCCTCTCTATATATTGAGCTATATCTCCCTCCTTTTCTCTCTCCCTCCCCACCTATTTTTCTTCCTTTCTCTACCTCTATATCTCTATCTCCCCCCTCTCTCTATATCTATATATATATATATATATATATCACTCTACCTTTCCCTCTATATCTGTCTACCTCTCCCGCTCCCTCTTCCTCTATATCTTGCTATCTCTCCCTCTATATCTCACTCTCTCTACTCCTACCTCCCTCTCTCTATTTTTATCTCTCCCTATACCTCTCTCTATCTCTATATATTTCTCTCCATATTATTCTCTCCCTCTATTTTCATCTTTCCTTCTCTATCTCTAAATATATCTCCTTCTATGTATCCATACCTCTATCTCCCTCTCCCTCCCTTTCTTGCCAGAACTATATATTTTATCTCTACATCTCTTCCTCTATGTCTATCTCTCCTTATTTTTATATATATCTCCTTATTGTTGGTAATGGAGTTTGATTATCTTCCTGATTCAAAGGTTGTATTTCAACTGTGTTTGGATCCTATTTCTTGATGGGGGGTGTGGAGGGGCTTTACCCCCACTTATGTTACTGGGGGGTCTAGGGGGGTGAAAATATGTTTTGGAGCCTCCCTTGGCAAGGGTTTAGGGGTAGCACCCCAAAGATATTTTTCTTTTATCACAAGATAAAAAATAGTCTAAAATCATGTGATTTGTACTATTTTTTATTTTTTAAAATTACATTGTAATGTGCTCTTTATGATAGACATAATGTAAGCGTATTATAACACACTCACATTATAATGTTACTCACGTTAGGGATTGGTAGTGATCAACTTAGGCTTAGTCACTACCAAGCCATTATGTAAGTACATTATAATATGAGTGTATTATAATGTGCTCGCATTATGCCAAGTAGATGGACCAAAAAGTGGTTGTGGCTACTTTTTGGTTCCCCATATTTTTGCACATGCCCCAAAATTGATCCAACAAGGGGCTTGACCTAGGATAACTTGTCTCTAGCAATCCAATAACTTCCCTAGAAGTATTTTTAAATACCACCATTCTCATAAGAAGATTCAAAAACATGAGGGAAAATAAAATGGTATCATGTGTAATGAACTACTTATTTGTTATCTAAAATATGCTTATATCTATTAACATCAAAAAGAAGATTTTACTTTTTGGAAAAAATGAAATAAATTGAAATATTATATTCTCATTTATGAATTGAATACAAAATATAATGACTATTTCATTGCATCATTTAAATATAGTTTATTTCATCAAATATTACATCATATAGATAATTTCTCATCAAACAATATACAAATCTATAAATTTTACTTTTGTCACAACCATAATGTTATGTATAAATCAATAATAATACCAAGTCACATAAAATCATTATAATTTCTTTGATAACCAAGTCTTCAGTATCTCAACTACAAGAAGGAGAGCATGTCATGCCAATTATTTCTTCAAATGGATATAACATAAACCAATTTATTTTTTAAATACATTAATAAACTTATCGATTGTAGTGTCAAAAAGGTAATCCTTTTTCATGCTTAATTTGGGAATAAGTGATATTTAAAACTAACTTAATTATGCCTTGATTTAAGGTTGTAATGTGTTGTACACATTCACACTAAGTCTAGGGCCCTTTTAAACAAAATGGAATTAATTTGTGCCTTATTTGGGGTGTTGTAAAGTGTTGTATTACACTTTCACACTTATCTAGGGTTTCATTAATTAATTGTGGTTAATTGAGCTTAATTGGCCCCTTTAATTCAAATTTAAGCCTTATTAATTACACTTTCCGAAGGATCTATTCTGACACCCAATAATGATATTGCATGAAATTTAATTTGGAAAATTTAAGGTCCTAAAAAATGGTGCTAGAACCCATTCACATTTATTGACGAATGGGTCCTCTCCACATAGGACACCCCTTTCTTGGCATTTTTGAAATGGGTTTTTGATGTTATTTCATCCCCCCAAAGCATGATCCTAGAAAGTTGTACTAGGACCCATTCGCCTTTAGTGGTGAATGGGTTCTCCTCATATAGGACACCCCTTTTGAATTTAATTGTGGTGCGCTCATAATGATTTTCAATCCTAGATCTGGTGTCGACTTGAATTATTTGTTGGAAAATGTGTCTCAAACTTACTGATGTGAAACCTCTGAAAAAAGAAAAGTAGGTGTGACATTCTTTCTATCTGGATGACTAGCAGTTGTGTAACCTTGTGGAATACTCAGGTCGCCGAGACCTTGTTGTTGTCTTACCGACTGGAGTTATCGTTGAGACTTTCCTGTCGCTATGAAGTTTCTAACTCCCTTTTACGGGTAGATCTCTGGCCGACTAGTTTGGTTCATCTATGTATGTTAAATTTCTCTATTTCAATTATTTCTTTCGTGAGTATCTTAATTGGATTGTAATTGAAAATTTAAAGTCATCTCTGCATTCTTCCTTGAGATTTTGATGTTAGGAGAGTTTGTTCTACACCTAACCTTTCCTTACAAGTGGTATCAAATCCTGGCCAGTTGTGTTATCCTTGTGGGTACGTTGGGTTTTTTGTGTCAATTCTATTTCAGTGGGAGTCTTGTAGAAGTATGGTAATTCAAATTATAGATTAAGATGGAAAGCACACCAGGAAAGATTGAAATTGAGAAATTCAATGGCAATAATTTTGAGTTGTGGAAACTCAAAATGGAAGATCTGTTGATTGATTGTGATCTATGGCTTGTTGTGTCTGGAACAAAGCCTACAAGCATGAAGCAAGAGGATTAGGACCTTGCTGATAGAAAATAAAATGGGCTGATAAGACTCTGTGTAGTAGACTCTGTTCTTCTAAATGTTCATGAAGAAAAGACTGTATCTTCCTTGTGGAAAATACTGGCAACTATTTATCAGAGGGCAAGTCCTTGGTGAATAAATTGTTCTTGAGGAAGAAGCTGTACACTTTGAAAATGTAGGAGGGAGGGTCTGTTGCTGATCATTTGAATGCTTTCAACATGCTGATTGCACAATTAACATCTGTGGGTGTGAAGATTGATAAAGTAGATCGTTGTATGATGTTATTATGTTCTTTGCTAGATTCTTGGGTTCACCTGGTGATGGCTATTGGGAGTACGACATCCAATTTTAAGATGGAAGATGTTGTTGCTTCTTTTTTATCAGAAGAGATGAGAAGGAAATCTTCTAAGATGGCGAAGGAGGCTCTTGTTTTTAGAGGTAGATTGAAAGAGAAGGGCAAGAAGAAGGACAAGAAGTCCAAATCAAAATCAGAAGGGAGATCAAAGTCTCTTGGAAAGAAGTCCAAGGTGAAGTGCTGGAATTGTGGGCAACCTGGTCATGTTCAAAAGGATTGCAAAGAGGAGGAGAAGAAGAAGAATTCTTCCAACAATGATTCTTCTCAGAGTGATGCAAACACTTTTATTGCAGCCTTGGCTACACAGGCATCAGATGATGTCTGACTGATTAATTCTGGAGCATCTTTCCACATGAAATCTCATAGAGATTGGTTCACTAAGTATGAAAAATACGATGGTGGAAGGGTGTATTTGGCAAGCGATTCATCTTTGGAAATAGTTGGCCATGGAAGAGTCAAAATTCAATTCCCTGATGGAAGAGTGAAGGGAATCAATGATGTAATACATTACCAGGTCTGGCTCAAAATTTACTTTCTGTTAGTAAGTTGAATGATATTGGAGTGCAAGTCACATTCTCTGGAAATGGCTGCAAGATGACTAGAGGATCTATGGTGCTAGCAAGGGGTGCTCGTATTGGTACCTTGTATAAGCTAGATGCACATACTGTGCAATACAATAGTGTCTCTGTAAAGTCACAGAAAGCTACTCATGGAGAAAAGAAGGTAATAGTTCCTGATAGTGTAAACTCTATGGAAGTTAAACTTCTAGTAGAAAAGACTATGCTTTGGCATCATAGGCTTGGCCATATTGGAGAAAAAGGTTTAAAAACCTTGAAAAATAAAAACCTGGTTGAAGGGCTTGATGACTGTAACCTTGAATTCAAATTTTGTGAACATTGTATATATGGTAAACAACACTGTGTTTCATTTTACTCCAGTCCTCACAAATCTTCTGGTTTACTTGATTACATTCATTATGATGTTTTTGGTCCAATAAATGTTCCTTCTCTTTCTAAATCAAGATATTATGTATCGTTCATTGATGATTATTCAAGAAGAGCATTTTTGTATTTTTTGAAAAGTAAATTAGAAGTGTTCAGTCGTTTTAAGGAATTTAAAAACCTTGTAGAAAATCAAACTGGAAGAAAAATAAAATGTTTAAAGACTGATAATGGTGGTGAGTTTTGTTATGATGATTTCAAGAGGTACTGTAAAGATCATGGGATTAAAAGACATAAAACTACACCTTACAATCTGCAGAAAAATGGAGTTGTAGAAAGGTTCAACAGGACAGTGATGGAAAGAGCACGAAGTATGTTGAGCAGTGCTGGCTTGGAGGAGAAGTTATAGGCTGAGGCAGTTGCTACAATGTGTTACTTGATAAACCGTTCTCCTAATTTTTCTCTTGTTGAGAAAACACCTTTGGAAGCATAGTCTGGAAAGAAGCCCCCTCTGAGACACATCCGAGTCTTTGGCTATGAGGCATATGCACATGTGCCAAATGAGAAAAGATCTAAATTGGAAAACAAGGTTTTCAAATGTTTTTTTATTGGTTATAGTGCTGGCATAAAAGGATACAAGTTTTGGAATCCTGATACGAAGAAGGTTCTATACAACAGAAGTGTTAGCTTTCATGAGTTGAAGCCTTCTACTTTGGATTTGTAGTTAGAGACAAAATCAGAAAACAAAAAGGATGTAGTTGAAATTCCTCCAACACCAGATAAAGAGGAATTGAAAATTTAAAATGTACCTGAAATTGAGGAGAGCTCAAGCAGTTTTGAAAGTTCTAAAGAAGAAGAACAACCTCAACCTCAGCAAGTGAGGAGGTCAACTCGTGAAAGAAAGCAACCTGATAGGTATGGGTTTTCTTTGATAGATTCTACTTGTGCCTATGCTTTAATTTTTAGCACTGATGAGCCTAGGACTATGAAAGAGGCATTTAGAATGTTTGATTCAAACTCTTGGTTGGAAGCCATGAATGAAGAAATGGCATCATTAGAAAAGAATGATACTTGGAGTTTGGTGCCCTTTCCTAAAGGTAGAAAAGATGTTGGCTGCAAATGGGTATTTAAAAAGAAAATAGGTCTGTATGGCAGTGTGGAAAAGTATAAGGCAAGGTTGGTTATGAAGGGTTATTCCTAGGTAGAGGGAATTGATTATGGAGAAATTTTTTCTCCTGTAGCTAAGCTAACATCTATTAGATTCCTTTTGTCACTTGCAATAGCCTGTGAATTAGAGGTTGAACAAATGGATGTGAAGACAACATTCCTTCATGATGACCTTGAAGAAGAGATTTATATGTCCTAGCTTGAGCACTTTGTGGAGAAAGGTAAAGAAAAACTGGTTTGCAAGTTGAAGAAATCTTTGTATGGATTAAAACAATCTCCTAGAATGTGGTACCATAAATTTGACACTTTTGTTTTTTCATTGGGATTTGTAAGATCAAAATCTGATCATTGTATGTACTACAAAGCTGAAAATGATCGTGTTCTTATTATTGCTCTCTATGTTGATGATATTTTGTTCATAGGCAATAGTAAGTTAATGATTTCTGATCTTAAGTCTCAGTTGTCTGCAAAGTTTGAAATAAAAGATCTTGGTGCAGCAAGGTATATTCTAGGAATGGAAATAACCAGGGATAGGAAAACTAGAAAAATTCGGCTTAGTCAGAGTAAGTATATTAATACTATTCTGGAGAGATTTTGTATGACTGATTGCAAGCAACTAGTTGTTCCAATTTTGTAGGGAATGGAGCTATCTGTTGAAGACTGTCCAAAATCTCCTAATGAGATGGAGGACATGACCAGTGTGCCTTATGCTAGTGTGGTTGGTAGTCTAATGTATGCAATGATTTGTACAAGGCCAGACATTGCCCAAGCAGTGGGAGTACTTAGTCGGTTTATGGCTAATCCTGGAAGAACACATTGGGATGTTGTGAATAGAGTATTCAGATATTTGAAAGGCACTTCTGAATATGCATTGTGTTACCATGGAAACTTGGTTGAATCACAGAGGACTCTCAACATTTGAGGCTATGTGGATTCTGATTGGGTAGGGGACATTGACAGTAGAAGTGTAACTAAGGATTTTTTTAGGTTTGATTAAAGGTTAGCAATAAATCAATGAAGACAATGAAACCCAAAGATCTATCGAGTGCAAAGGAAATTAAACAGTAACACAAGTATACCTGTTTCTCAAATTTTCCATGATTACCTCCATAGTACCTTCTAACTTGCTGGCTGATGTGTTGCCCTCAGATTGAATGTGCGAGCAATCCTTGATGAAGTCCTACACCAAGCTTTGAAGGATTTGATAAAATGTCTAATGCCTATGCCTAAATGACTAAGAATGTCTACGCCTAAAGATGCCAAAAAATCAATGAAATATGCTAACAATTGCTGCAATTGCTAAGAAGAATCTAAGTGTGCAAGTGCGTAAGTATGCAAAGCGTCTGGGTGTAATCGATAAATGAGAGGAAAATGGCATTTTATAGAAAATGCCATTTTGAATGGATGGGTGAGATTGACTTCTGACTAAGACCTAAAATGAGAGGCTCAGATTAAATATGATAATCCCTAATTAGGGTTAGGGAAGAATCATTAATCGAGTGGTCAAGATGCCGTCTAAGAAGATCGAATCGGAGGTGGAGAATAAATGAGGAAATTAATTAAAAAATAAAGATTTTTGAAAAAGAAGAAGATAAAGATTGAACTGAAGATCAGATTTGGAAAAATCAAGAATCTACTCGATTACTTGATTTTTGGAGGAAAGTTACCATTTTGAATTAAATTAATTCAAAATATGAATTTTGTGAAATAATAAATAATCAATTTTCAGATTATTTACCAAAATGGACTGTCAGTTAAGAATGTGGTGACATTTTAAATAATTTCATTTATTTAAAATGAGAAGAATATTAATTTGATAATTAAATAATTATAAATAATTATTTAATTTAGCAGATTAGATTAATTAATTAAATAAATTAATCAATTCATTTAATTATGACAATTAGTGACATATTAAATAAATAAATAAAACTTATTTATTTAATAATCAGGAAGAAATGACTGAAGAAGGGTAATTAAATAAATTTAGAAATTTATTTAATTAGGGGAAGACTTAGATAGTTAATGACGTATTCATGAAGAATAAATGACATGAATTAATTAAATAATTATGAATTATTTAATCAATAGTCGAATGTGGACCAAAGACATAATTAAATGTCATAATTATGCTAGGATGAAAGTGGTAAAAATGAAGCTTGTAGGCCTAGGTCATTTTTAGGTGTCTACATTTTGCCCCTCTTTGTCATAATGTTGCATGTCACATTGTGACAAAGAAAATAAGTCAAAAATATGCCTTAGTGCAAAATAAGATGAGGAAGAATGACGACGAGGGTTGCGGTATGCCCCCTCGAGAGGACAGATAGGTTCCAAGAACACGGGTGTGCTCTCGAAATTGATGAGAAAACTTTGAATATGAAGAGACAAAGGAATGTTAGTGCAAAAGATATGGATGATGAAGATGCAGACTAGATGAAAGAATCCTTCAAAACTTGCAGTAGGACTTTAATATTTATTGCTCTTAATCATCATTGGGCGGTAAAAATGACACAAATGGACAACAAACACCATGATATGACATAGACCAAGGTGTGCAAGGTCATCCACTTGAAAAACAGACAGTCACAGACAAGGAATGTCCTAACTCATACTAAGGGCGAAGTTGCCCCAGTCTTTTTGTCGAGACAATCCAAAAGCATCAGTCAAAGAAAATAAAATAGGCTAGGAGACGTCATCGCACCTCTAAATCCTTCATGGGACATCCTTGAGGTAGCTAGTAACATGACCAAAAAGACAAGACAGTAAAAATATAAGACAAAATAGCCAAGATAGTCAAAAGATAAGACAAGATAGACTAGAAAGATTAACAACCATTTTATTTTGTTTGCCAATGTTTGTTTGCCACATATTGATTTCTTGTCGGTTTGATAGTTTTGATAGTTTAAGAGTTTTGCCAATTTGACGGTGTTGACAGTATGATTGATTGGATTGTGCTGTCTAATTTTGACCAATTTTGACATTGACGTTTCGAATGACTGTTTTGTGTCTGAGTTTGACTACGTCTGACTTATTTGACCGATGTGACAATTGTGACAAATGCTATGGTTTTATTTGGACCAACCTAAAAGGACTGACCTAATGTCTCGGGGACTCATCAACTGATGGCCTTGCCTACGTAGCAAATGTGCAGAGACAACGTAGTTCGACTATGACATGGACTGACTGACATGACTGACTTTGACTCCATTTTTTAGGATTTTGACATTGATTTGGATGTTTTTGCATTTTTATTTAGGATGTTTTATGATTTTTAGGTCTTTCTTCAGGACATTTTATGATGTTTTTGGTCTTTCTTCAGGACATTTTATGATGTTTTTGTCTTTTTGTCATTTTATGATTTTTTTGAATTTTGACATTTAAGAGGATCGTGACAAATGCATATGACTAATGCCTACACATGAGAATCCAAGGACAAACATGATTGTGCCCCTAGTCAAGCTGAATACCAATTGACAGGTGATGACAACGTTGTTTGACGTGGGAAGGATGCATCCCAAAACAATGTGAGGACGATGACGATAATGTGATGAAAGTATGGAGGTCTAAAGCTGGGCCAGGAATGCAGTCAAGTAAAATTTTGGATAATGTGCTTGTGTGGATTAGACTCGTTGCATTTGGAATGATTTGGTTAGGACTAAAAGGGATGATGGAGTATCCTTAGACTGTTTGACAAGGGAGAGCTAAGATAGGTGATAGACATGAAAGGATGAGAGGTGGCCTTGGTAAAGGACGAGACACATGAGACTAAGGGAATTGTCATATGATTTTCAAGGACTATGTCACATAAGGATAATGAGGTTTACGTCAACAATGACATGATGTTTTACAAAGATTATCCTTAGACCGTTTGACAAGGGAAAGCCAAGATAAGTGATAGGTGTGAAAGGATAGGGGGTGGCCTTGGTAAAAGACAAGAGACATGAGACTAAGGGTATTGCCATATGATTTTCAAGGACTATGTCATACAAGGACAATAAGACTATGATAGTCAATGACATGATGTTTTGTGAATCATGTATGACCGAAGGATAGACATGTCAAGAGTTTTCCCAAAGCATGATTTATGTGTGCCAGTTTATGTCAAGACCGAGGTAAGTGGGAATGATATGGATTAAATGGTCGGATGCCAATGCCAAGAGGAAGGCCTGGGAGATGAGACAACTTGCCCCCAAGTGTAAGAGTCCACATAGATGGTTTATTTTACACATGATGCATGTTTTCCATGTTTTCATCATGGTACTTATCCAAGGTTCCTGTTTGCCAAGTTTTCACCATTGGATGAATTTTTTCTCTTTACTATTTTCTTTATTTTTTGATTTTTTTGGTGTCACCAAGATGCCTATTTGCCAGGTTTTCATCAGGATGACGATGTTTTACATTTTTCAATTTTTTTATTTTTTTTTGCATTTTTGATTTGTGGATAGCCTGGATGCTTTAGATGACCACTAACTGTTCTGAATCCACTGACAGTGTCGATGTAGAGACTGGTTCCATGACATGCCAATAATGACCTTGCTGAAGGAGTTGTCTTGTCAGGATCATAGTGCTTTCATACAACTGATTGATGTCATTGTGATCCTTTCTGATACTAGAGTTGGCCTTATCAAAATACACACATTGCAATAGAGTGCCATGAGAGTCCTTGTGGTAAAGAGTTGCTTCCATGATATGACAAATTTGTGACGTGGGATTTTTGGACTGTAGGCGAGATGTAGGATTATAATGAATGATGGTAGACATGGAAAGATTGTTTGGACATTTGGATGAATGAATTTTTATTTTCCAAACTTGGAATGGTGGATGACGAATTTTATATGCCTTGATTGATGACCATTTTGAAGGAGGTGGACATGTGTTATATGTGGGAGTCCTCTTGTATTGTGGCTCCACATTGTGGTTGACTTTTTCTTTTGACTTGGTGTCTTTGTTTGATCCATCTTTCTTTGGGATCCATTTTAATTTCATTTGTCCACTTGTCCTTTTGTTTGATTCAATGACCTTTGACATTTGATTTTAATCTTTTGACTTGTAAGACTTTTGTTTTTGTTGGTTCCAAAGGGAAGGTTTATTTATGATGGAATGACAGTTCATGGTGTGGGTGGAGGGGGTGTTGGCAGCAATCTTATGACAAGGATTTCTCATGGATTCCATTTTGACATTTGTATCTAACAAAGTTGCCCCCAGTATTGAGGAGGTACCACTGACATTGTTTTATTTTTCAACTGAAGAATAGCCAAGACCTTGATGTCTGTAATTTGCCTGAAGCTGTATTGGTTCTAGAATGCCTTTCTCGTGTATGCCTAGTCCTTTGCCTTGATATTGCATGCTTTGACAGATTCTATTTGCGATGGGGTATTTGTTGTTTTGAAAGAAAGATGCTAACCTGTCATTAGGTATGTGGATACTATCACTTGTAATATTTTCGTCTGCAAGAAAGCCTACTCTGACAAAGATAGATGACCCTAGTTGATAAATTGTCTTAGCTTCATTATCATGTTGGACATAATCCTGACTGATATCTTTGGTCTGATCATGTGACATGTCAGGTTCAGATGATTCTTTTGGTGCTTCCAAGGAAATTTCAAAGCCATCATTATGTTTAGTGTCATAGAGTCCAATGATTTTAGCTATAACTTGATCATATGCAAGCATGTCCCTAGTGGAAGATTCTTGTTCTGGAGGAATATCGCCTGTGTCCCATGGAGGCAAGTGTCTCATCTTGGAAAGTGTCGATAATCAAGGCCTGTATAGGGTCGGCAAGTGTTTGATCATGAATGGCATAAAGGTCAAGGAGTGGATCATTTTGGATTTCTTGGTCCATGGTAGGGTCTTGGTCCAAGATGGGGTTGTCATGGATTTGGACTTCTTGGTCAATGGTAGGGTCTTAGTCAAAGATGGGGTTGTTGTGGATGATACAATTGGAAATAGGGTCATGGGATGGACTACCTTGTTCTTGACATGAGGGTGACGTTACAATGTCATGCTTTGGGCTTTCATTTTGACATGTATCCTCAAGTTTATTAAATGGGATTTGACTTTGAGTAATGATAGCATTTTCATGACTAGATGTGGCTTGTGAGGGGGTGATTTGAAAAGGATTAGGAGAAGACGTGGGGACTTGGACTAGACTAGTATGTGAAGGACTAGGATATGACATGGGTACTTGCATTGGACTAGTATGTGAAGGACAAGGGTATGACGTGGAGACTTGGACCAGATATAACATGGAGTCTTGGATTGGATTAGGATGTGACGGTATAGGATATGACATGGGGACTTCGACCAGATATGCCATGGAGTCTTGGACTGGATTAGTGTAAGGTTGACTAAAATAGGACGTGGAGACTTGGATTGGATCAATATGGTATGATGTGAGGACTTGACATGAGTTGTTAGATGGTTGATAAGGTGTGTAGACTTGGACGTGATTGATAGGTGAAGGGTCAGAATATGACGTGGAGGTTTGGAATGGACTAGTTGATAGTTGCTTCCCTTGTCAAGGTTAGGATAAGGGTGATAAGTGGATGTTTGTTGCGAATTACTGGTAGGATTTATGTCAAATGACTGTTGATGGTGAGGGTAGACGGATGGAGGTGGAAAAGTATTTATGTCAAAGTCTCGTAGTAGCTTAGCCCCTTGGTCCAAAATCATGGCTAGATACCTTTGAGGGTCGCGTAAGATTGAGTTTTCTACGAAAGAGACTATATCAGGATTTTGCGTTGCAGCTTCTAAGTCTTCTGCATATACTTGTCCATTTTGGTCTCTTTGTATGAATGGTTCAGAAGGGTTTCATGATGAAGATGGCATGTTCATGGAAGGTTGCATGTTCATGTTGTCAAATGGGTCAGAAAAAGTCCAATGTTGGTTTGTGTCATAAGTGTTATTATTGAGGTTGGGATTGAAATCTTGTCCAAAGTTTTCCATTTGTCCTTTCTATCTTTGAAGCCTAGTCTCAACAATAAAAAGGGATTGCTCAGATAAGGATGACGAGAATGACAACTAAATGTGATGATGACGACAACCTATTTTTTTGGATTTTTGATAAGGATGAAAATGTAAGACTATGTTTCCTAAAATGTCGACTAGGATGACCAGGTGATGATAATGTTTGTCTAAGGAAATTATTGATGTAAGATGACAAGGTGATCAAAGCCAAAATGTCGACTAAGGACTAAGATGATGATGTTTGACTAAGAACTTAATGTTATAAATGCAAGGTCTAGGTACAAAATGATGACTAAGATGAGCAATGCAAAGTCTAACTTTAAAATGAGGATTGAGATTATTTTTTGATGTTTTGTTGAAAAGTCTGAGTTGTCTAAGGTCGATTGTTTGTGTCCAGATTTGTGACTGTTGTGTATAATGATTGAGTAATCCAAAAAGCATAATGTTTTGGGTGTAAGTAAGCACACATAAGACAAGTACAATCCTAAAAGGCCAATAGGCCAAGGGTTTGTATACTTGATACAACCCACCGATATACTCTGGATTGGTGATAAACACCTTTCCTTCTCAAGAGCGGATAGCTTAGAATTTTGGTGGCATTTACTCCCCTCCACGGCTCATTAACGTCATTCGAGCACACCAAATTTGGATTCTTTAGGTAATGACTTCCCAAGAATTGCTATCTCTATTCAAGGGGATCAGTAGTGAGTGTCTTATGGCATGATACTGTACCCTGCACTATATCAAGCAACAACCAAAGAACGGTTGGACACTAGGACAAAAAGTTTTTAATATGGGAATTTCGTTTGTGGAGCATGATCCATGTGGCGAGAGTCCCCTTTCAGATCCATCTCATTAGAACCACCCACGTTATTCTTGGGCTTTCCCCAAGAATCCACTTTTATATACCAGTTGGAAGTCCCTTGGGTTCAGGGTGCTACCGGTTTGAGTCGTCCTGGGGTGAGTACTTTTTCCCACCAGAACAGGCCCAAGTTCTAGAGTTAGTAACTGTTTCTCTTACACCCAGGATCGCTCAAAAGCGCAAAGGGAGAGGATACTTTTATTACTAAGTTGTGAAGGGTAATAACATAAAAAAAAAATGGGTCTAATTTTCTGATCACCGAGTTTTCACAAGGTGAGAGCATACTCGCCTATCATTTTGCAAACACACTCAGATAAAGTAGACACACAAGTTCATTTAATTGTACCAAAAGAAAATATGTACTTATCTAAAAAAGATAGACACATTGTTTTGATGTTTTAGTCTTTGACATTCAAACCTGCAAGACCACACATTAGGAGTTTGAATTTTTTTCCTTTGATCCACGAAAAGTAACCACCAAATGTTGCAAACAAAGATTAGTAAAAAAAACTTAAATTAAAACAACAAACTAAAATAGTGATAACTTTCTCAAAACTAAACAAAATTTCAAATAGTAGATATCTATGGAAAGATAAGACATAGACCTTCAAAACCCAGAAAACGTTTTGCAAAATCCTACAAGACAAGAGTGTTATAAACAAAAGAAGACTCGGGTTTTAACAACTAAAGCTTAAAAAATCGCGATCACTAAAATGACCATAACTTTCTCAAATCTTAACGAAATTTGAAACCGTTTGAAGTTATGGAAAGCTGAGAAAGAGATCTACAAACCTAGAAAATGTTTTAAAATATTTTATTTGCCCATTTTTCTGTGATCAAAAGAAGGTGACGGGATTTTGTATGACTTCTTGGCTGTAACCTGCAAAACAGTGAAAACAAACAAGAAAACACACAAATTTTTCTACAGAACATCAAGTTCACCAATGTAACTAAGGGTTTATTTTTATGGGTTGTTTAAAGGTTAGCAGTAAATCAATGAAGACAATGAAACCCAAAGATCTATCGAGTACAAAGGAAATTAAACAGTAACACAAGTATACCTGTTTCTCAAAATTTCCATGATTACCTCCATAGTACCTTCTAACTTCCTAGCTGATGTGTTGCCCTCAGATTGAATGTGCGAGCAATCCTTGATGAAGTCCTACACTAAGCTTTGAAGGATTTGATAAAATGTCTAATGCCTATGCCTAAATGACTAAGAATGTCTATGCCTAAAGATGCCAAAAACTCAATGAAATATGCTAACAACTGCTGCAATTGCTAAGAAGAATCTAAGTGTGCAAGTGCGTAAGTATGCAAAGTGTCTGGGTGTAATCGAGAAATGAGAGGAAAATGGCATTTTATAGAAAATGCCATTTTGAATGGATGGGTGAGATTGACTTCTGACTAAGACCTAAAATGAGAGGCCCATATTAAATTTGATAATCCCTAATTAGGGTTAGGGCAGAATCATTAATCGATTGGTCAAGATGTCGTCTAAGAAGATCGAATCAGCAGTGGAGAATAAATGAGGAAATTAATTCAAAAATAAAGATTTTCGAAAAAGAAGAAGATAAAGACTAAATTGAAGATCAGATTTGGAAAAATCAAGAATCTTCTCGATTACTTGATTTTTGGAGGAAAGTTACCATTTTGAATTAAATTAATTCAAAATATGGATTTTGTGAAATAATAAATAATCAATTTTTAGATTATTTACCAAAATGGACTGTTAGTTAAGAATGTGATGACATTTTAAATAATTTCATTTATTTAAAATGAGAGGAATATTAATTTTGATAATTAAATAATTAGAAATAATTATTTAATTTAGTAGATTAGATTAATTAATTAAATAAATTAATCAATTCATTTAATTATGACAATTAGTGACATATTAAATAAATAAATAAAACTTATTTATTTAATAATCAGAAGAAGGGTAATTAAATAAATTTAGAAATTTATTTAATTAGGGAAGACTTAGATAATTAATGACATATTTAATAAATAAATAAGATTTATTTATTTAATAATCATGAAGAATAAAGGACATGAATTAATTAAATAATTATGAATTATTTAATCAATAGTCGAATGTGGACCAAAGACATAATTAAATGTCATAATTATGCTAGGACAAAAGTGGTAAAAATGAAGCTTGCAAGCCTAGGTCATTTTTAGGTGTCTACAAGAAGATCCACCAGTGGATATATTTTCATGATGAATGGTGGTGCAGTGAGTTGGATGAGTAAGTGGTAGGCTATAGTCACTTTGTCCACTACAGAGGCAGAATACATGGCAGCAACACATGCCTGTAAGGAAGCAATCTGGTTAAAGTGTTTGTGTTCTAACATTGGGTTTGATGCATGAAAAATTACAATTTACTGTGACAGTCAGAGTGCTATTTTTTTTGCAAAGAATCCTACTTTCTATGCTAGGACGAAAAATATTGATGTGTAGTACCATTTTGTATGAGATATGGTGGAGGATGGAAAGGTCTCTTTAGAAAAAGTGGATACTCTAGAGAATGTTGTAGATGCATTGATGAAGCCAGTGAGCATAGACAAGTTCATGTGGTGTGCCAGTTCGATGGGCCTCAGTGCCCATGAATTTCAGTAGTTTGTTGTGCTCTGGAGGTGTCATTAAGATCTTCATCAAGTGGGAGATTGTTGGAAAATGTGTCTCAAACTTACTGATGTGAAACCTCTGAAAAAAGCAAAGTCGGTGTGACATTCTTTCTATCTGGCTGACTAGCAGCTATGTAACTAATCCGATCTAGGATCTAAGATGATTGCTTAAAGAATGCATAATGATTACAATTCCAATCTCCAAATTACTAAATGAAATCAACACCACACCATAATTAAACTAATGGAATTGACAAAAAGATACAATTCAGAAAGACACACAAGAAAGAGAGATTGCAAACAACTTGATAACGGAGTTCATCGTAAGAACAACTACGTCTTTGGGCCCCTCTCCAAAGAGTAGACCAATTCGATTGAAATCTTCAAAAATTCAGCATTACATCTATTTACAAGCTTTTCCCTTCAAGCACGACGGAATTCCAGCATTCTCCCAAAGTATAAGATCAACAATTCGTCTCTCCAAAAATTATCTCAAGTCTTCAACATCTGAATCATGTATAATCTGGTTCTTTAATGTCCCCCTAAACCTCTAACCCCTCCTTTTTATACAAAAAAATGTGATCAATTTGGTTAATAACCAAATGATTTACAAATATTCCCCTATCTCCTAATTTTACATAAAATCTCCCCTTAATTACATTAAATCTATATTAAATCCCCTATATTTAATTTCAGCCCTTTTGATTATTCATTCCTGGGCTTATTACCACTTAGGGAGTTACATTTAATCCTTTAAAAAGGATTATTGTTATTGAGATTGATGGGAATTTGTTTATTTAAGGGTTTTCGGTTTTTGTATCTTAACAAAAGCAACCGAGCTCTATTTATACACCGAAGTCATCGAATGGCTTATTGGTGCCTATTCATTTTATTAGCTGGCTAGTTCAGGGTTCCAACCTGTCGACTTGTTTTTTTCTTCCAACCTCATCTATTTTCTAAAACAAAACTAACCTACCTCCACACATAGTTAAGCACCAGTGGTTTGGTGCAATGGTTTGGCGGAAGTTTCGACGATGAGTGGTGGGGGATTCGAATCCCTCCCACAAAAAACATTTTAACAAACCTTGCATTCACCGAACGAGGATGAGAGATGCCACGTGGCATGTTGAGGAGGTGCCACGTGGCGAGACCTGATTCACCGATGACGCCGATGTGTATGCTAACTGTGAAGCCGATGCAGATGATGATGTGGCTGGCTGTAATGCTAACGTGGATGCCAATTGGGATGCTGATGTGGATGATGACATGTTGGCTGACTGGACTATTGACTCTACCATGCTGATGTCAGCAAAGTCAACCCAACTTTGACTGCTCATATCTCATGCAAACGGACTCTGTTTTCCATGAAACGAACATCGTCAAAAATCTTGCAACGAGATCTTCTCATTGATGCCAATTTTGACCACTTTTGGTGACATCAATTTTTGGCCCTTTTTTTCTAACCTAGCTCCAAGGTTTACCAAGGTTTGACTGAGTATATCTTGGGCTACGTAGCTTCGTTTGACTCCGTTCAAGTTGCATTGGAGTCAGAATTTTTCCCTCTTTCTGATGATGCTAATTCTAAAGATAAAAGAGAAACTTCAATTTTTGACAAAAATCCTTCAGATCAGTCCTCCCCACTAGAGAGCTTTTGGACCTCTGAAAGCTTGATTAATTGGAAAGTAAGTGAGGGTAAAGTTCCCCCACTTTACCAATCTCCATCCATTTTTCCTTGCTTGGATTCATCCCCTTCAATCCCACTCTAAGGTACTCAACTACTCCTCTTCGTGAAGTCTTGGTTTTCTTATCTAGGATGATGTCTTCAGGAAACTCTGACATGTATTCTGGTGAAAGATCATCAACTGATGTCAGTCTCCTCATCCAATATCATTGGAGGTTCATACAACTTCAAGTTCTCAACATTTACAACTGAATAGATCTGCATGTATGGAGGAAGATTAAGGCAGAAGGAATTGGTTCCAATCTTTTCCAAGATCTCAAAGGGACCATATCAAATTGGCTTGAGCTTCCTTCCTTCGCCTTGCATTCTTTCCTTTCTAATATGTAACCAAACGTGGTCACCAACTTAAAAATGATGATCAATGTGAAGTTTATCATGTCGAGCCTTGTATTTGGCTTGACTCTTTTCCAACTATGCTTCCACTGCCTGATGGATGGCTTGGAATTTCTGGATGAACTTCAAAGCCTTCTTTGAATCATGGCATCCATCTTCAACATCATCTTTCCCAAAAGAAAAATCCATCAGAGTCTTAGGCACATAACCGAAACAAGTCTCAAAGGGAGACCTCTTTGTAGAAGAGTGTGCTGCATGGTTGTAAGCATGTTGCACATAATGAAGAATCTCATTCCACAACTTGGGATGCTTGCTGTAGTAGCCCCTGAGTAGATGCACAACTGTCCTATTTACTACCTTTGTCTGTCCATCGGTCTACAGATGGAAGATTGTGCTCTACTTCAATCTGGTGTCCATAAGTCCCCACAAAGCTGACCAAAATTCCCCTAAGAATTGAGAATCTCGATTTGATACAATAGAAGTAGGTAACCCAAAGTGAACCCGTACAAATTGGAAGTACATTTGAGCTGTCAATTCAGTAGTGACTTGATTTTTACATGGCATTAAGATAAACATTTTGCTGAACCGATCAACTACTACATAAAGATAATCATGACCCTTCCTAGACATAGGTAAACCCCCAACAAAATCCATAGACACACTTTCCTATGGATGGGATGGAACAGGTAATGGTGTGTACAACCCCATTTTTCTGTTACTTGATTTACTAGTTGGACACATAATACAACCCTTAATGTATTTGGTGATAGTTTCCTACATTTTAGGCCAGTAACAATATTTTTGCAATTGAGTAATTGTTTTACTTACACCAAAAATTCCTGCAATCAAAGAAGTGTGAGCTTCACGGATTACATGTGCTTGTTCATCTTTCAGAACACATAACTTGCCAAAATGATAAAAAAGTTTATCCTGCACATAGTAATATTTCTCTTCTATCTATTTTCCTGCCATTAAAGCTGAATAAATATCCTTAAAGTTTTCATCATTAGCATAGTGTTCCAGAAAGCTTTCATGCACCATGGAACTACCTTTAAGGATAATCAATGAGTTCATAACAGGAGGCATAGAAATCATATCTGCTACTTTGTTATGGGTACCTTTCTTGTACTTAATTACTAAGTGAAACTGTTGCAAAAATCCCATCCATCTGAAATTCCTACTTTGCTACAGTTTAGACTGTGAGTGCAAGTATTGTAGTGGTTGGTGATCAGTGTGGATTAAAGTTTCTTTCCCCATTATGTATTGTTTCCATTTCTTAACACTCTGAACTAATGCATAAAGTTCCTTATCATAAGTAGGATAGTTACTGCTCCTGAAAAGGTTTTAGAGTGGTAGCAGATTGGTTTACCTCCTTGCATAAGAACAACTCCCATGGAAAACCCGCTTGCATCAGTCTCGATCTCAAATGGCTGATGTAGATCTGGTAAATCCATAACTGGTGCAGTGCTTAACTTTTCCTTCAAAGTGTTAAAGGCCTTCTGTTGTGGACCTTCCCACTGAAAAGTTGTCTTCGTACTTGTCAATGTGTGCAATGGTGATGCAATGTAGTAGAAGTTTGCAATGAACTTTCTCCAGTACTAGACTACACCTAAGAAACTTTTGACTTCTGTTATAGTACTTGGCTTAGGCCAGTTTACAATAGCTTCAACCTTCGCAGGGTCTACTTTCAATTGACCATTCCCTATGACATAGCCTAAGTACACTAGAGATGTCTTTGCAAATTCACATTTAGACATCTTTACATAAAGTTTTTCTTTTCTCAAAACATCAAAAATTTTCTTTACATGACTTACATGATCATCCCAAGACTTGCTAAATATAAAAATATCATCTAAATAGACAATGACAAAATCATCAATGAAAGGATGAAAGACATCGTTCATGACTCTCATGAACGTGGTAGGTGCATTACAAAGCCCAAAGGGCATAACCAACCATTCATAAAGTCCCTGTTTTATCTTGAAAGCAGTTTTCCAAATGTCATCTTCTACAATTCTAATATGATGATAACCACTTCGCAAATCTAATTTAGTGAAATAAATTGCATGTTTTAACTAATCAAGTAAATCATCAATTCTTGGAAAAGGGTACCTATTTTTTACCGTTATTTTGTTCAGGGCACAGTAGTCAATGCACATTCTCCAAGATCCATCTTTCTTTGGAACCAACACAATTGGAGAACCACAAGGAGATGTACTAGGATGGATGACTCCTTTCTCCACTAACTCCTGAACCTATTTCTTGATTTCCTCATTCTGCATAATGGACAAATGGTACAAGCTGATGTTAGGCAATGGCACATCCTGCTGCAACTAGATTTCATGTTGTATTTCCCTCTTGGGTGGCAACCCCTTTGGTTCCTAAAACAAGTCATCATAAGCGGAAACAATTTTGACCATTTCAACCTTATGTTTTGGGTCACACCCCTTAAATGCCTTAGAGTTATCTTCTTCTTTGGATTTTACAAGTATTAACACAAAGTTCTTACTAGAGTTTACTAACCTTTTCATTTGACCAACATTAACTAGTGTGAGATTAGTCTTGACCCTGTGTGCATGTACAATGTATTCTACCCCATCTTTAAAATGATGATACTTGTTCTCCCCCCTATAAAATATTTTCTTTCTGTCATATAGATAATGACTCCATAATACAAGCCCACAAATATCCAGAGGTACAACATATACTTCTACTTCATCAATGAAATTAGTAGTGACGGAAAAACGTAGTTTGCACTGTTTTGTCACCTGTAACTGTGCATCATTACATACCCATCCAAGTGGATAGGGCTTAGGATGAGGAGTAGTAGTTATATTCAATTTATTAACAACCTCTTCAAAAATCAAGTTGACTTGAGAGCCCGAATCAAATAGTGTATTAATCTTTGTGTGTTTAGTTACCACACAAATGTGAAATAGTTCATTATGTTGTTTATCAACTTTAGGAGTGGATACTTTACTTGCATTACTTGTACTTGCATTAGAAATACTTGCATCAGAAGATATAATTACACCTTTCCCTTTACCTTGGATCTCGGCAACAACGATCTGTGTCTCATCTCCGGACTCAGATCCAAGATCCTGTTGAATGATATCAGCAGTAGTCTTTTGTTTGCCTTTATTGCCTCCAAATATTTTTGGCCTTGCCTCTGGATGCAATTTCCAGCACCTCAATTCATCATTCCCATCTTTCTTACAATGTGAGCATGTGGGTTTTTCACCCTCTTTCTTCACCGTAGCTGTCTTCTTTCCTTTACCTTTATCTTTATCTTTATCTTTACCCTTAGAATTTCCCTCAGACTTAGATGGTTTTTTATCAAAATTTTCAATGAATGATCCCTTACCTCTAGACTCTAAGTGGGTAGCTTGGACACAAACTTCGTCAAGGTTATTGGGATTCAAAACCAAAATTGAATGTCTAAGGTAGGAATGAAGACCTCCTATGTACTTCAACAAAGTATCCTAGGTGTACAATGGAACATCTAATGCAATAGCCCTTTTGAAAAATTCATGATTGTACTCCTGAACGAACTGACCTTTCCCTTGCCTAAACATTTGCTAGTTCATCATTAACTATTGCATGTAGCCTAAGGGATAGAATTACTTTTTAAGAGAACTTACAAATTTTGTCTAGGACAAGTTGACTTTACCATGTTGGGAGATTTCTGCCCTAGTCCTACTCTCCCACCAAGTTAGAGTTATACCCCCTAACCGAAGAGTAGCAAGTTGGATCCTATCAGCATCATCTATGAGGTTTTGGACTCTACAATAGACTTCAACCTGTTGAATCCAATCATCTAGTTTTTCAGCATTTAATTCACCACAATATTTTGGTAAGTCAAATTTTACATCCAACTTAATTTTGGGCTTATGTGCACCCTTAAAAGGATTAAAAGGCATAGAATGAGTAGAAGGAGAAGAAGGAGAAGACAGAGAAGAGGGAGAAGAAGGAGAAGAAAGAGGTGTCTTCAGAGGCTCAGGATCATCTCCTGATTTCTTTCCTTTTCCTGCATGAGCTTCATGTCTTTGCATCCTTTCTTGCCTCTCCTGGAATAAGACTTCGACCATGGCCTTCATGTTGAGAAAATCCTTCTGAAATTCCTTCTCACCAAGCTTAGAACTTTGTCCATTGTTTGGATCTTCCATCTGTGTTCATGAATGAGCTCTTCATCTTCCAATCTCTGGATTATACTCTTCAAGTTTTCCTTTGCCTTGTTGAAGCTGAGAGTGTGTAAGCATTCGAATCTGCAATACTAGTCAAAACACAACTCTAATACCAATTTGATCTGATTTAGGATCTAAGACGATTGCTTAAATAATGCATAACGATTACAATTCCAATCTCCAAATTACTAAATGAAATCAACACCACACCATAATTAAACTAATGGAATTGACAAAAAGACAGAATTCAGAAAGACACACAAGAAAGAGAGAACACAAATAGCTTGATAACATAGTTCATCATAAGAACAACTACATCTTCGGGCCCCTCTCCAAAGAGTAGACCGATCTGATTGAAATCTTTAGAAATTCAACATTACATCTATTTACAAGGTTTTCCCTTCAAGCACGACGGAATTCCAGCATTCTCCCGACATACAGGATCAACAATTTGTCTCTCTAGAAATTATCTCAAGTCTTCAACATCTGAATCATGTATAATTTGGTTCTTCAATGTGCCCCTAAACCTCTAACCCCTCCTTTTTATACAAAAAAATGTGATCAATTTGGTTAATAACCAAATGATTTACAAATATTCCCCTATCTCCTAATTTTACATAAAATCTCCCCTTAATTACATTAAATCTATATTAAATATATTTAAGGGTTTTTGATTTTTGTATCTTAACAAAAGCAACTGAGCTCTATCTATACACTGAAGTCATCAAATGGCTTATTGGTGCCTATTCATTTTATTAGCCAACTAGTTCGAGGTTCCAACCCGTCGACTTGTTTTTTTCTACCAACCTCAACTATTTTCTAAAACAAATCTAACTCGCCTCTATACATAGTTAAGCGCTGGTGGTTTGGTGCAATGGTTCGGCGGAAGTTTTGATGATGAGTGGTGGGGGGTTCGAATCCCTCCCACTATTTTTTTTTAACAAACCTTTCATTCACCGGATGGAGATGAGAGATGCCATGTGGCGAGACCTGATTCGCTGATGATGTTGATGTGTATGTTGACTGTGAAGCCGATGCAGATGATGACGTGGCTGGTTGTAATGCTGACATGGATGCCAATTGGGATGTTGACATGGATGATGATGTGTCGGCTGACTGGACTATTGACTCTACCACGCTGATGTTAGCAAAGTCAACCCAACTTTGACTACTCATATCTTGTGCAAACAGACTCCGTTTTCCATGAAATGAACGTCGTTAGAAAGCTTGCGATGAGATCTTAGCATTGATGCTGATTTTGACCACTTCTGGCGACATTGATTTTTGGCCCTTTTTTCTCTAACCTGGCTCCAAGGTTGACCAAGGTTTTACTGAGTATATCTTGGGCTGCGTAGCTCCGTTTGACTCTGTTCGAGTTGCGTTAGAGTCAGAGTTTTTCCCTCTTTCTGATGATGCTGATTCTAAAGATAAAAGAGAAACTTTAATTTTTTATGAAAATCGTTCGGATTAGTAAGCTTATGGAATGCTCAGGTTGCTGAGACCTTGTTGCTGTCTTATCGACTGGAGTTATCGCTGAGACTTTCCTATTGCTGTGAAGTTTCTAACTCCCTCCACTGGGTAGATCTCCGACCGACTGATTTGGTTCCTATTGGATATCTTCAGTGAGACTCCTGGCGATAGGTAGCATTGGGGAGAGGTGTGACCCTTAGAGACTCTTAGCGACTAAGGATCTCTTGCCAATGGTTTAACTCTTCGGTGTGACCTAAAAGCTCGTTGGAAGTCATAGTGATTGTTGAAGTCTCACTGATGGTAGGACACTTTGGTGTGACATGGAGGCTCATTAAGACCTTGTTCCAACTTGTTGGTCTAGCCGATGGATGTGTCTGTGCTGGGTGTAGGGGAGACTCTTTCCAATAGTCTAGTAGGAGTGATATCTACTGTCGGGTGCTTTTGGTATGAACTCTTTCCGATGACTGTTGGTCTCACCGACAGGTGTATTGACATCGGTAAGACTTAAGGGCTCTATATGACTCATAGCGAATGTGATAGTCTTGTCGATGAGTCTATTGTGGACTTCAGTGAGAGGTCTCATCGATCTTGCTGATAGTGATAGTTTGGGTGATTGTCTTGGATATCAGTATGACTCTTGCAGCTCATTATGATCTCTTGCTAATAGTTGTAAGTTATGCCGATAGCATCAGTGGAGCATTGTAGCATCAGGGAGACATGGCTAGTGTCTCACTGACACGTGATTCTGCTTGAACAACTTTTGATCATTTGAAGATCCTAAATGGTATGTGTTTGACCAATCAGAGGAAGCTGAAGGTGAACCATTGGTGGTTAGACTGTTGCACCTGTTCATGTGAGGAAGATCAACAGATCATGAACGACATGGATATACTCTAAAATCGAAGATGATGTTCGGTTCGATGAATAGTTCGATGGGTGATCAGTGTGTGTGAATTCATTTCAGAGAGCATTGTAACTGGGATGTTCTGTACAAGGTTGATCATTGAATCTTCTATTGTAAATTGACATCAAAAAGTTAAGTCTGAACTCTGTATGTAATTTTGTTTACTGTAATACAAAGAGGCTTTTCTTGGTGTGGTGGTTTTTTCTCTTAGAAGGGTTTTCCCATGTAAATCTGGTGTTCATCTGTGTATGCTAAATTTCTCTGTTTTAGTTATTTATTTCATGAGTATCTTAATTGGACTGTAATTGAAAATTTAAAGTCACCTTTGCATTCTTCCCTAAGGTTTTGATGTTAGGAGAGTTTGTTCTACACCAAAGCTTTCATTACATTATTTGAATTTTGTTGGGAAAATTTTTTTCATCTCAGAGAAACCTCCAAGAATAGTAGTGCCTTCGGTAACTTTAATTTCAAATAGATTGCCTCAAAAACACGTACAACTATGTCACAAAGCGGAATTAGAAACAGTTCAATTCCCACATTAATCCTTCTGAGAGAAGAACATGTAAATTCAATTTCAACAGCTTGCATAAGTAGATTCAACAAACAAAACCTTTAAACATGAAAGATGGTACAAAACATAAGAACACATAGATTTACTTGGGGAAAACCCTTTCAGGTAAAAAAACCCCACACTGCAAAAGATCCGAGCCATTGTATTATTTAGCAACAAATAGAGTTACAATACAATCTCAGGCTCTTAGCCCTTTTCATAGAGATTACACCTTGTTTCATTCTAGAGACAAACTAGCAACAACCCTGTTGTGTTTCCCTCTCTCCTTTTTACATTTCATTGATCAACCTCTTAGTCCATACAACCTTCACATTGTTACAATACTCTCACATAGTATACAGTGTAGATTAACACGAGATATCAACAAGGACACTTAATCTAGAGAGGTTTCAGCAACATAATCCTGCCTCAATCTTCCTCTCTCTCTTCGTACTGCAAAACTTCCAATGCATATATATTCATCTTCAGTAGATAGGAAATAGTTCAACTTCTGTAGATCAGTTCATATTCTTTCTATTGGACCAACTGTCAACAGTCTTGGACATTGAAAAAACTTCTCCAACTTCTGTCATTCCAATTTCCAACCAGACCGAATGGTTACGAGCAAACTGTACAGTCATTGTACAACTCAACAATTCAACCAAGTTAGCACCTGTTCAACCATGGTCTGCCTTCAAGTCTATCGACATGAATTTTTCAATTGGCCATAGTTTAGCAAAACACACCGATCATCAAAGTCTCACTGATGTTGTCCATCATCCTGAGGTCTTGACCAAGTCCATTGGCAAGACAACGCCCATCGACAAGAGTTCATAATGTCATATTGAACCCATAGGTCTCCTCGATGTCATTAAGCTCATACACCTTTTGAACCATCTTGTCAGCCTATGTCACCTCGATGATCAACAGGAGCACCAACTATCATGGGATTAGCCTCATCGGCAAGAGAACAAGCATTTCATTGAGGTCCCATGTCACACCAAAAAAAACACCTCATCGGTAAGAGTTACACCAAATGTAAACCCCATCGGCTAGACATGCTCAGTCACTAAGACTCTTATAGAGCCTTCATGTCACCGCAACC
This sequence comes from Sequoia sempervirens, assembly GCA_007258455.2. Taxonomy (NCBI): domain Eukaryota; kingdom Viridiplantae; phylum Streptophyta; class Pinopsida; order Cupressales; family Cupressaceae; genus Sequoia; species Sequoia sempervirens. The sequence goes on along the minus strand of VDFB02294533.1, from coordinate 19,213 downwards.
AAATACCATCAGCCAGAGTCATATCGGCATTCATGACGAGCAAATCTATTGGCAAGAGTCACAATGCTATACATTAGGAGCAGCTCCATTGACAACAAACTAAAAACTCACAATGATAGCTCAAGTCACATCGACCACTTCCATTATAAAGAAAACTAAATGTCACACCGATATCAGCTAGACTTCTATCATCTAACAAAGCTTACATCGATAGTTCAGGTCACGTCGATGACCCTCATCGCTAGGACATTCCAAAGGTCACACCAATATAGTCATGAAGGAACTTTACAAGGAGAATTCAGATCAGGTTGAGTCACACCGATCTCACAGAAATTTCAAGATCACTTAAGTAGATCGACCAGACATCTTAGTGGTCACACTAAAATCACTCACTCAGAGGTTTAGGCTTGTGGGATTGAGGCGCATAATTCCAACAATCTCCCACTTGATGAAGATCTTACAGGCACCTCCAAAACACTTAGGAACTAAGATCACACTGGGTCCAGTAGTCCAAACCCTGCTTTGTACAAGTCTCTATTCAACATCACTCAGGAAACCCAATCAACAAATTTCCACATATACCAATCTACTAGACAATCTACAACAAAAAACAAGTGTCCAACTGCAACTAACTGTCCAACATTGCAACCGATCACAACCTTCCATGAAACCACATAGATCTCAAACATGCTCTCATTCTCCATCAAGACTTCTGCACCAACATCCAAGATGTCCACCATTTAGGAAAAATCCCTGACATCTTCCAACATTCCACCTATGGAAGAAAAGTACAAGCGAAGGTGAATAAGCAGCATTCCAATGAACACAAGCAAAAGGATCCTAGTGATATCATCAACAAGAAACCACCATCACTCCAAAAAATAAGATAGAACATCAGCTAGAACAACAATCATCTTTACTGCTTCTATCTAATTGATAAACCCACGTGACTGGAAATAGCACCCATAGCAAGTGCTAGATCATCCAATCAACCATACCTCAAGGGTATACACATTAGTAAACTCATGCTAGTAGTACACCCAATCTACCACTACAAATATAAGCTCCATGTACTCACCAATCAAAGAAGACAAAGTACAACCAAAAACTCCCACTGCATAGGTAATTCCAAATTCAAAAGATCAAAAAGCATAACAAATCTACCAATAATAGCACATAGAAATGTAACCATGTAGTACCAAGGAACATTCACAATGATATGCACAACCTGCAAATTAATAACCTGCAAGAACAACTCTCACCACAAGTCTTCATAGCTCTCCTAAGTTCTCCACACCCAACAAAGGAAAAAGATTAAGAACCTCCATGTCATCTCCCATGAATCATGAGTGAAAACACATCACCACAAGCTAGTGATCACTACAACTTCGACTAAACCTCAGACCAATGTAATGTGAAACCGAATGTCAGGAAGACCACCAAGACCAAAGAGAGAAAACTCTGCACAACATATACTTGTAGAACATCCTCCTACATACAATTCTAACAACAAGTTGTGTCAAGTATGATCTCCTTCCCATACCAAAGAGACACCATAACAACATCCAACCATTCAATCACCAAGATCAAGCATAAAAAATGTAACATGTAAACAATCATGGATGCAAGTCTCTCAAAGAAGACCAAGCTATTTCATTTCCCATTTCAGGAAATCATCCCATAAAGCATATCCTACCAGTTCTCATCAATAAATAATATAACACAAAAGCTCAAGGAGATAAACCATAATGTACATCTTCCACTATGAATCCTCCAAAACCATTTAAATAGCAATTCAAGATCCATATCCATGTAAGAAAGCACAAAAAACCTGAGAGAAACAATGGGAAAATACCTCTTAGATAAACTACTAAGTAGACCAAGAGTGGGAATGAGAATACTCCTTCAAGATATACAAGCCATCATGATTAATCCAAGGGCAATCTCCTCATTGGTCTCTGTTGAACTCACATCCAACCAAGGTGTAGGCTACTCAGACTTTCAACTGTAACTAGCACCAAGAGTAACCATCAACAACCTCACCTTATTCTTCATGTATCCATGAGTACTGGCAACCAATTATCACATGCTAAACTCCAACTGTATCATTGCACTAACATGAAGTATCTGATAAATGATCAAAGCACCCAAAACACAAAGAATTACCAAACCACTGTCAAAGCTCCACATATTTGAATCAGGAAATTATCAAGAAACCATGATCTACACATCCCCCTTAGGAGATACCATGCTCCAAGTGAACTTGCCATGGTCTCAAGATCAATGCATCATGCCAAAACTCTAATCTAGAATGAAGATCATACCATGACATAACACAAACAAACTCAAAACCAACATCACCTGTGAAGCATTTCCAACACCTCAGCCAAAGACTCCAAATGTCTTCCATGGATCCAAGATGTTGCACATCTTCAAATAGTGTCCATACAAAAGCGAAAGAACCCTTCTACAACAATAGGATCAAAGAGCTCCTCCTAGTAACATTTGCAACACTAAAGAAGACCATCCATCACCAAGTGATGAATCCATAGTCATTGCTAAAGCTGCCACTAAAACATGACATCTAAGATTTCCAAGCATCATGACTAATCATCTGTTGATCTGAAAAATCCTCCAAGTACAATTGACAACATGTCCATCTGACAACAATGCTAAGCAGCACCAAGATCTCCAAAGCAAGCAGATATTACCATCACTGTCAAAAGCTTACACAAAGCAGTGTATCCAAGCTATCCATGACATCATGATACAACATGCTACAAAATCCCATAGCCAACTATTCAAGTACTCAACACCATCCATCCTCTCATCTCAAAGTAATCACACCAATGCACAAGTGACCACAAACAAGGCCAACTTACAAGTCTATGCAAACACTACATCGACCTCGTGGATATAGATAGTCCACTTCCAAGTTGTCCTACAACAAACATATGGGTAAAGACAGCCCATAACTTTGCACAACCAGTAGATCCAATTAATGAAACATGAAGACTCACTAAATCATCAATGTATCACACAATATGAGATCTCACAAGAGAACAACCATGTAGACACTCTAACTCAAATACCAGATCATGCCAAATCTGATTTTCCAAACATGTCCACAACTAGCACCATAGTCAAGGAACCCACAAGCAACACCATAAGAATACTGAGTGACAAATCACATACCAACAATCTCATATAGAGAAAGCATCTCACCTCCTCATACCATGCCGAAGCACGCATGCAGAACATCAACCATCTCATTCAAAAACTCCCCAAAATCTAGGTTCTAGAAAATAGTTTAACAGCAACACCACATAATCACAAGTTTTGCTTGACGTGTAAAACCTACAAAACCACATAAAACATGCAAGTACAATACATCCTTAAAAAGGAAATAATAGTTCAAGAACTCCATTCCCCCTTCAAGCCAATTCCAAAACCATTAATATGCACATGCATCTGAGAAAGAGATAGGCTATTTTAGAAGCTTTCAAACCATCTAATGATTAACTCCATAGCCTTCATGTATTCGAGGTTAACATAATACAATTCCTTCCAACACTAGGAAATACCACCCAACATAAGCACTCTCTTCTATGACTGAGACACAACCCAAGCTTCTCCATATCACCACGAAGCCTCTCACACAGACTAAGAAATCTTCACAGAAGAAATACCCAAAACCAACAACCAAAAGAAGGCTCTCATACCACTTGTTGGGAAAAATTTTTCATCTCAGAGAAACCTCCAAGAACAGTAGTGCCTTCGGTAACATTAATTTCAAATAGATTGCCTCGAAAACACATACAACTATGTCACAAAGAAGAATTAGACACAGTTCAATTCCCACATTAATCCTTTTGAGAGAAGCACATGTAAATTCAGTTTCAACAACTTGCATAAGCATATTCAACAAACATAACCTTTAAACATGAAAGATGGTACAAAACATAAGAACACACAAATTTACGTGGGGAAAACCATTTCGGGTAAAAAACCCCACACTCCAAAAGATTTGAGCCATTGCATTATTCAACAAAAAATAGAGTTACAATACAATCTCAGGATCTTAGCCCTTTTCATAGAGATTACACCTTGTTTCATTCAGGAGACAAACTAGCAGCAACCATGTTCTATTCCCCTCTCTCCTTTTTCCATTTCCCTGATCAACCTATCAGTCCATACAACCTTCGCACTATTACAATACTCTCACATAGTATACAATGCAGATTAACACGAGAGATCAACCAAGACACTTAATCTAGAGAGATTTTGACAACATTATCCTGCCTCAATCTTCCTCTCTCACTTTGTACTACAAAACATCTAATGTATATACATTTGTCTTTAGTAGACAAGAAACGGTTCAAATTATGTAGATCAGTTCATATTCTTTCTATTGGACCAACTATCAAAAGTCTTAGACATCGAACAAACTTCTCCAACTGCTGTCATTCCAATTTCCAACTAGATTGAATGGTTATGAACAAACTTTATAGTCATCGTACAACTCAATAGTTCAACCAAGTTAGCACCTGTTCAACCATGGTCTGTCTTCAAGTCTATCAGCATGAATTTGTCTATTGGCCATAGCTTAGCAAAAAACACCAATCATCAAAGTCTCCCCGATGTTCTCCATCATCTTGAGGTCTCAACCAAGTCCATCGGCAAGACAATGTCCATCAGAAAGAGTTCATAATGTCACATTGAACCCATAGGTCTCCCTGATGTCATTAAGCTCATACACCTTTCAAACCATCTTGTCGGTCTATGTCATGCAGATGATCAACAAGAGCACCAACTATCATGGGATCAACCTTATTGGCAAGAGAACAAGCATTGGAGAAGGTTTCACCAAGGTCCCATGTCACACCGATGAAAGCACCTCATCTGTAAGAGTTACACCGAACGCAAACCCCATCGGCCAAACATGGTCTATCGCTAAGACTCTTATAGAGCCTTCATGTAACCCTAACCAAATACCATCGGCCAGAGTCATATCGACATTCATGACAAGAAAATCCATTAGCAAGAGTCACAACGATATGCATCAGGAGCAGCTCCATCGACAACAAACTGAAAACTCACAACGATAGCTCAAGTCACATCGACCACTTCCATCAACAAGACAAACTAAATGTCACACTGATATTGACAAGACTTCTATCATCGGACAAAGCTTACACTGATAGTTTAGGTCAGACCGATGACCCTCATTGCTAGGACATTCTAGAGGTCACACTGATATAGTCATGAAGGAAATTTACAAGGAGAATTTAGATCAGGCTGAGTCACACTGATCTCACAGACAGTTCAGAATCACTTAAGCAGATCAGCCAGACATCTAAGTGGTCACACCAAAATCGCTCACTCAAAGGCTTAGGCCTGTAGGATTGAGGCACACGAGTCCAACAAATTTCAGGGTTAATTCTTAGATTTATTATAAATATAAGGTTAATTTGCATAGCTTCATCTAAGACTTTCAAGAGAGCTTCCTAATAATTTACAAGATCATTATAGTGCACTTCAAGAGCATTTTCAAAGGCATTCAAAGGAATATTCATCAAGTTTTATTGTAGCAATTCAAGATCATATCACATGTCAAAGGAATAATGTATTCAAGTATGCTGTTGAGCTAGGATTATTGATGTAGCATTGAGGATCTACTTGCAAGCATTGTTTCACATCTAATTTGAGATCAAGATCTACATTCTACATGGCCATTTCATGTTAGTTTGTAGATTTACATTCCAAGCCAACTTCCAAGGTATCAACATTTCATTGTTTCATGTTCATGCTTCAATATCATTATTTCATCATTTGGTGTAATTACCTAAATGAGGTTTTGTATAAGAGAAAATTTTCACCCTAGGTGCAATTCCCCTTTTTGCCTTATTACACTTTAGAAAACCTAAGTCGGCGGCTTAAATTCACTTAAGCTCATTGATGGCAGTCCACTTGGTGCTTGTTTTGTGTGTCAGTGGAGGTGTTTCTATTGGGGATGCTCGCACAATGCACAGACATCCGTGCGATGCGCTTACGTCCGTAGAAGATTCCTACGGCTGAGCCAGCAGAGGCATTACTCTTCCCATTGGTAGTGAAGTTTTAACACCTCCTTCAGCCACCCAACTCGAATATGGCCGTTTCTTTCCTCATTCCTTTATAATCAAGTCTTTGAACTTGCATTAGGAGGTTGGATGAAGATTGGAAGAACTCTACATCACTTTAAGCTCATTTTGCACTCACATTCTAGCATTCCAAGCATTCCATAGCAGCAATATCACACTCCATCAAGTCGGTAGAGAAAGTTAGGGACCACGCCATTATAGTAGAGGCTTGAGTTCCTCTCATTTCTCCCTCAAGTAGCCTTGAGTGTTCTTGGTGGAGGTGGTAAGCTTTCCTCTCCTCTCCTCTATCATTTGGTTGAGGATCATAGTATTATTTGTAGTGCTTGTGTTTTTATCACTTCTTTACCTCTTTTCCATTAGTTGTCCGTGGAGGTGGGAACACCTAAATGAGGGTTTGACTGAGGCTGGACCCTATACAACCACCCCCCAACATTCTCTCTCTTGTTTCATGTAGGTGTGTGAGCTCTTGGAGGATCGGCTGGCAAATGAGTTCATTGGTGAGATTCTCCTCATCTTTATCACTTTTTCTTATTTGCTTTATAATACTAGAGATTACTTAATCTATTTAGTTACATCATTCTGGCCTTTTAGTTAAATAGCTAGGCTGATAAGTCATTTTAGTGTGTTTAACCTTGTCTCGGCTATTTTCTGGCCATATGGACTATAGCGCGTTTTTGAGATGCTAGCGCACCGCATTGTCATCTGAAATCCGCATTGACATCCTCTAGCACAGAGCTCCCTAAGGCACAAAGTTGGACCTAAAAAATGACTCGCCTAGCCCCACTTGAAACTTGGGTTGTAGAGTGATCATAGGACCCTAAAAATCCTCATCATTCTCATCTGCATACCCTAAACATACACTTAGCTGAGGTAAGTTAGGGTAGCCTCTCGCGTCTTGACCCTCCGTGACTTGGGGTCTTGCATGTAGTGGTCCTCCTCTCTTACATTTTTGGTGAACCCAACGTGAACCAATGTCTTTTCATCTCTTGGTTTTGAAACTCCCTTCAGATATTTTGTGGTTTTTGTGACCTTGCATGTTGTGAAGGTTTATGAGCATCACAACCCAGTCCATGAATTTTGGGCATATCATGAGAAGTATATGACACCTTTTGATGGATAGAACAAATGTCTCGCTTGGTATCTCTATAGGTCTTTTCTCTTGTCCCACCGTTAGTTTCACCGTGTAAGAATAGTTATCAAGAATGAGATGGGGTTCATTGATGAGACTGATCACATTCACACTCCTCTTGCATCCCCCATTGCATCATTGGTGGATGAGCATGAGGCTATTCAAATTCCCATTGATTATGTATCTTCCCTTACTAAAGGATTGGGAAACCTTGAACACCATTTGGAAGGAAATCCGAAGATGGCTAGGGCCACTCGGGTTTTTGGCGAATTAAAACATATGATGGAAAAAGATCAAACAGGCATTGAACTTCTAAGTAGTCTCTTTGGTATCACTGAAGCATGCGCTCCTTCAGGAAACTTTGGTTTTACGCAAGGAGTCACCTTCGGAGAGCTTGGGAGACAATTATGAGTATCAATGCCTCCTACTTCAATTGACATGACCAATGTAGTCCCTTCCATTACTATCCCTTCCATCCCTAATCAATTGAAAACTATCAAAGTGAATAAGGTCCCATTGGGATTTAGCTTTACCCCTTCTATCACCTTTGGGGGTGGAGGTTTTGGTAGAATAGGTGGGGGAGGCTTTGGTAGTGGCAATGGATTTGGTAGTGGAGGTGGTGCTGGCAGAAGTGGTTCTGGTGGAGGTCATGGCGGTGGTTCCGGTAGAGGCCCTACTAGTAGTGGTGGCTCTAGTAGCGGCTCTGGTGGAAGTCACACCGGTGGCAGTTCTGGAAGTGGACCCAGCAGTGGTTTTGGAGGACGAAGATCCTCTGGCCCTCTATCTTCTAATGACCCTATTCTAAACACTTTACTTCAGAATATGGGTAAGATGTAGAGTCAGTTAGCGAACCTCTCCTAGGCCTCGACCTAGCCCATTTTCCAACCCTTCTTCCAACATAGTCCATTATCGGTCGCTATCTTAAACACTCGCTTCCCTCAGGGAATGGAGATTCCAAAGTTTGAGAAATTTGGTGGCAAGGGAAGTCTGTAGACACCCATGTCTACCTTTAATGCTCTTTGCACCGACTTCTTCCATCATGATGCTTTGATGGATAAACTATTTCCTTGATCTCTCAAGGATACAACACTTGAGTGGTACTGTTCCTTGCCTGATAATTCTATCTTCTCATTCGATCAGCTTGTTAACCAATTCCTTAGGTATTTCCAAGCAAACATCGAGCCGAAGATGACCTTCTGGGATCTCATCCGATGTAAGCAAGGAGACAATGAGAATATCACTGACTTCATAGTGCGTTATCAAGCACTTCTTTCACAAATCTTGTATCAGCTACTCGATGATGATGTGCAAAAGGTATTCATAGGCAACTTACAAAGGCCCTTGCAAGAGAAGTTTGCCTTGATGAAATATCCCTCTTTCGTGCATCTATGTGTAGCATTACGAGAGTACCAACAGATGGTTGCTCAGTTCGGGGGATATTCCTCATGATCCCATTCTGAAGGGAAATCCATTATATCAATCTCCAGAAAAGGCAAAGCCATTACGAATGTAGTAGCCGCTGCTAATGACAACGACCTCAAACACAATCGTAAGTTCAAAAAGTTATCAGAATCCTATACCTCTATCTTACAGAAGTTGTTGAGAGATAAGATCATAACTTTGTTAGCTCCTAATCCAATTAAGGAACCTTACCCTAACTGGTATGACGGGAGTGATTACTATCAGTACCATCATGTTAATGGACATGATACCGAATGTTGTATGTGGTTGCATCATGAAATAAAAGACCGCATCAAGGATGATAGCATTCATCTCGATGGGAATAAACAAAACAAGAAAAAATAAGTGGTGAAATAAAATAGTGAATTGTAGATATACATAGACCCATTTCTGTCACATTTTTCTAACATGATTATTGATCCCACTAATTTTTCTTCTCAACTTAGGGCCTATGTAAATATGGTCACGGTGACTTCCGCTATTTCACCCATACCCAGCTTGCCTAATGTTACATATACAACACATGATCTACCTTTGAACAACAAGCCCTCACCTCTTTACATTCCCGCTCGTATCAATGGTAACATTGTGACAGGAGTCTTGATAGACCCTACGAGCCGTGTAAATGTTGTTACTAAGGAAACAATGGTATTGAACTCATTGCAGAAAGAAAAATATGGAGAAACAAGATCTACCATTCATACCCATGATGGTATGAATCTCAAACCTTATAGCTCGATCACTTTGTCCTAGTTGGACCTAGGACTATTGACACGGTCTTCAATGTTATTCTGGAGTTGGACCTGTTCAGAGTGAAGCTAGGAATTCCTTGGTTGGCTTCCATGAATGGGATTGCTTCTGTTATCCACAAATGCTTAAAATTTTCCCATGAGGGTGTCGTGCATGTAGTGTATGACACAAGATACTAGCCTTTGGTATCCCATGGTGGGTATTCATTGGATCACTTTTGGCCCTCTCTGGTTGGTCCACTTCCTTCGAGAACGAACCTTCTTTACAAGAACTATGTGAAGTATAAAACTAGAGGCAAAGGGGAGCCAAAGTTGACCCTACTTGTGGTAGATTAAATAATTACCTCCTCCTCCCAGAAAGAGAAGAAGAAGCCCATTCCCACAACTACTCCTCCTCCGAAAGAGAAAGAGAAGTCCACACTGGTCCCTTCTCCTTCCCGCGAAGGTAAAGAGAAGGTTACACCGTTCACTCCCTCTTCCAGGAAGAAGGAGGAAAATCCCATAGTGACTCCCTCTTCTTCCCGTAAAGGTAAAGGGAAGATGAGCCTTTCACCGACTGCCTCGTCCTCTCCCCTTTCCTAGGAAGAGTACTAGATGAAAAAGCCTAGTGGCTATCTATTAAATCTGATGATTCCTCCTTGGCATAGGCCCAAGATTAGAATCACATACCTTCCTAATGAATTTCCAGGACTATGGTACTACTTGTACGGCATCAAGAAAGGTTTTCACAGAGAATTCAATTCACAGCCTCCTACTACTCCTGCTCCTAAGGCAGTGAGTAGAAAGAGGCCCACTATCGAGGCTCTCGAGTCAACTCATCCCGTCACTCCTCGGCCTGCTCCCCTTGCTCCTACATAGGAACCCATTCCTCTACCTGAAATGGCCATAGTGGATGTCCCTATGGATGGGAAAGAAACTCTTGTCCCTTCGCAAGTTGTGGCTTCTAACTCTAAGAGCCATAGGAACCACCTTGCATGAGAGCACAAGTGTTAGCGAAAGGCTCTCCTTGTCAAGTAGGCTGCTTCACAATAGAAGGAAGAAGAAATGACCGTCCCTGCTTTAGGGCCCTCTACAGTGTCATCCTCCTCCTCTCCTATTGTGTCTCTTCTACTTGACCCATTCTTGGCTTTCGTTGTGAGCACGAAATTACCTAACCCTAATCGGGTACAAGTGTTTATCACTCCCTTGATAGAGCCACCTTTGCTGATGTCCATTTCGGATATTCAACCCTCCCCAAAGCCTGTGGATATGGTTAACACTTCGGTCGTATCCACTGTGGTTCTATCCTCTTCCTCCTCTGCACCTCTAGCTTTGTCTATAGGGAGTTCATTCCCTCCTGCGAAGAAGGCAGGGGCTAGTCCTTCTTGCGAAAAGGGATGTAGGAAGAGCCCACCTTCGCAAGGTGGCCCTGTGATGACCTATTATGTCCTTGTGATAGAACCAGTCCCAACCTTTCCTAAGTTTGTCACCACTCTCGAATCATTCAGCAAGCCTAGCGGTGGGTCTTAGGCATAGGCCATCCCATGCACTGAAGTAATACATAGCACTCCCATGGGGTGCATGTTCAACTCTGTGGATGAGGTCCTGACCTTGTTGGTGATCTTTGCGAAATCATTGACTTTGACTCCACAAGAGCTTGGTGGAGAGGACCTTGAGGGGCCCTCTTCCTTGGCCCTTGTTGTAGGAGGGTTAGATGCCCCACCTCTTAACATTCTTCCTTTGCAAGCTCATCCTCCTTCTCCTTATGAAGATTTGGACTAGGAAGCAGATGACCTCTTGGCCGACTAGTGTTAGAGGAGGTTCCCTTTTCTTGATCTTGTGTGTGTGTGTGTGTGTGTCTTGTGATATGTTCCCTCATACCCGTGCTATGTGTGCCTGGATGACCCTCATTACCCTTGTTGGTGCTTGGATACAGGCGTGGTTTTTGTGTCATAAACCTTCTTCTATTTGTGCCATCATTCTTCCATGTTTGTGCTTTATTTTTTGTTAAGTTGGGGATGATGCAAAGCATCAGGGAAATTTAGGCTTCCCTTCCATGTTGACCCAATTTTTTATTTTTACTTTTCTTTCCATGCATTCTTCTTGATCTGGTTGGGGATTGATGATCTTTCACCTTGCATTGTAGTTATCTACTATTATATGAGCTCAGACAGATCTGACCTCGCTAAACCAGATCCCCTTGTGCCCTTTGTTTGTGATTTTTGCTTTTTCTTTATCTTTCTCTCTTCTTTGCTTGAGTTGTCCCTCCTATGTGTGACAACGTTATTTAACACTTTAACTTTTAGAAAATGAATTCACCACCAACAAATCTTATCTCGAAAGTCCTTGCAACGCCCTTTCCTTGGAAACGCATTCTCAACATAGAATTCTAATGGAATGTGTTTACTTCATCATAGGTTCATAAAGAAAGGACTTGGATACCTTCCTCTGAAGTGGGAACTGCTTTGACTTCCCCTCGCATGGGGGCATGACCTTCCTTTCAAATTCCTCAATGAAGTGAACATCTTTCGAAAGGATCCCTTCATGATGAATCGCTCTAAGGTGGCGACTCTTGAACTATGTGTCCCTTGAGTGGATCTCCTCTTTTTCACGACAGGTTCCTCAAGGACCCTTTCTTCAAAATCCTTTGAAAATGAATGAAATCTTGCACGTCTAGTCTAGGGGCAGCCTAACTAGACTCATTCTATTCATCCTTTCACATCTACCTTGGGGTCATCCTGACTAGACCTTTCTATTTCAAACTATGCGTCCCTTGAGTAGACCCCTCTCCTTTTGAAGGGTTCCCAAGGGACCCCTTTGAAATTTTCTCGATTTGCGTGACCAACTGCTTTAGACATGTCCTATATGTGGGTAGATGTGTCATCACTTCTAGATGCATTCTATTTGTGGGTAGACGTATTGACACTTTTAGATGCGTTCTATCTGTGGGTAGACGTATCGATGATTTTAGACATGTTCTATCTATGGGTAGACATGTCACCACTTTTAGATGTGTTCTATCTACGGGTAGATGCATCGACACTTTAGACATGTTCTATCTGCAAGTAGACATGTCGCCACTTTTAGATGCATCTTATTTTTGGGTAGACAAAGCAACACTTTAGACATGTTCTATCTGTGGGTAAACATGTCACCGCTTTTAGATGTGTTCTATTTGTGAGTAGACACATCGATGCTTTAGACATGTTCTATCTATGGGTAGACATGTTGCCGCTTCCTAACTCTGTGGAGTCCACTTCCTTGGGGCTTCCTCCATGTGAGAGATCTTGGGGGTTGCCTCCTTGTAGGTTTGCGGGTTTGTAAGGTGCTTTGTTGTTCCAACTTAAAAGTTTCTAGCAGCTATGGAGTCCTTTTGTTCTCCCTGCATCTTTGGGTTCGCTGGATCGTGGTCTGCATCCTCGATGGTTCAAGTATACTTTTCTAACCCCACTCTCTTCTTGATCTACTTTACCAAGCACTCACCAGTACTTGTGCTCACTAAAGTGGGGGAAAAATTTATAAGAGTGAATTTGCACCCTAGGTGCAATTCCCCTTTTTACCATATTACACTTTAGAAAACCTAAGTCAGAGGCTTAAATTCACTTAATCCCACTAATGAAAGTCCACTTGGCACTTGTTTTGTGTGTTGGTGGAGGCATTTCTGTTGGGGACACCCACGTAGTGTGCAAACATTTGCGCGACACGCTTACGTCCCTGGCAGATTCCCGCGGCTGAGCCAATAAAGGCATTACTCTTCCCTTTGGCAGTGACTTTGTAACACCTCCTTCGGCCACCTGACCTGAATATGGCCATTTCTTTACTCATTCCGTCATAATCAAGTCTTTGAACTTGCATTAGGAGGTTGGATGAATATTGGAATAACTCTACATCACTTCAAGCTCATTTTGCACTCACATTCTAGCATTCCAAGTATTTCGTAGCAATAATATCACACTCTAGCACACCGATAGAGAAAGTTTGGTACCATGCCATTGCAATAGAGTCTTGAGTTCCTCTCATTTCTCCCCCAAGCAACCTTGAGTGCTCTTGGTTGAGGTGGTAAGCTTCCCTCTCCTCTCCTTTATCATTTGGTTGAGTAGCATAGTACTATTTTTAGTGCTTGTGTTTTTATCACTTCTTTACCTCTTTTACATTGGTTTTCCATGGAGGGGGGGACACCTAAATAGGGGTCTAATTGAGGCAGGCCCCTATACAACTAGCCCCCAACATTCTTTCTCTTGTTGCATGTATGTGTGTAAGCTCTTGGAGGATCAGCTGGCGAATGAGTTCATTGGTGAGATTCTCCTCATCTTTATCACTTTTGCTTATTTTCTTTATAATAATAGAGATTAATTAATCTATTTAGTTACATCATTCTAGCCTTTTAGTTAAATAGCTAGGCTAATAAGTAATTTTAGTGTTTTTAACCTTGTCTCGGCTGTTGTCTGGATGTATGGACTACAACACGTTTCTAAGATGCCAACGCACCGCGCTATCATCTAAAATATGCATTGACATCCTCAGGTAGAGAGCTCCTTGAGGCATAGAGTTGGAGCTAAAAGCTGACTCACCTAGCCCCAGTTTGAAACTCAAGTTGTAGAGTGATCGTAGGACCCTAAAAATACTTACCATTCTCATCCTCATACCCTAAACATACACTCAACCCTCCGTGACTTGGGGCTTGCATGCGGTGGTTCCCCTCTATTCACTAACAATAAACAAGTTTTTCTCCTCTTGAATTTGTTTTTGTAGATTTATAGGTTGAAGATAAAGTGGAGAAATTTTTTGAAGAAAAATTGTCAAAACTTTGTCAAGTTGCAAAGTTGTCATTCATATTGCAAGAGCACGGAAAGAAGGTTACAAAATTTGTTATAAGCTTTTAGAAGCTGATAACTGAGGATCTAAGAGTGCAAGCATCAAGATGTGTCGTAGAAAAATTCCCCCTTGTTATTTTCATAGTCTTTTAGGCCTTGCTTCATGATGCTTGGTCCATTTTTCCTTGATTTATTAATGTAATGTGGCTTGAATATGCACATTTAAGTTCTTAAAATTCAAATAATGGCATCTTGTGAGGGTGTTGTGAAGTGTTGTAAAAAATTTCTACACTTTTCTAGACTCTAATCATTACAATTCACCTAAAAATCACCTTTTTAATCATTATCCAGTCCTTTTTCAAAGTGTTGTAAAGTCTTGTAAAATGATTTCATGCTTTTCTAGGAATAATTTCACTATTTACACCTTTCTTATGCTTTATTTGACCCCTTTATGCACTCATAAGGCTTAATTATGTGTATTTTTGAATGTAAACCCGACAAACAACATTAAATGTGACTTAATTCCTAACACCCATTTTCAAGTCCAAGGTGGGACCCATTCGCCATGGGTGGTGAATGAGTCCCTCTTGGCTATAAACTCAAAATATTTCAAATTTCCTTTTAGTTTTTTATTCAAAATTACTTGATGTTGGCTTGTGATGAGGTATCAATGGGTTACTAAGGCACAAGCCTATATAAATAAGTGTTATTCTCCTTATTTTACATCTCCTACAATATTCTAACTCACTCAAGCATTTGAGCACTTTGTATTCTATAATCAAGCATCAATCAAGCACTCAAGAGTAGCCATTGACATATCTTTATATCTTCTGCAACAAGGGTTTGGTAGGTTGATAGCATTTTCATATTATTTATTTATCATTCTCTTTCATTTCATTATTTCATTAAGGGTTTGATTACCAAAGTGGGATTTGACCAAGGAAAATCCCTATAACCTAACCCTTAACCATTTTCCCCTCTTGCATGTGTGTTTGTAGACTTGTTTATGTAGATTTGACAAGCATTTAGGTGTTGAAAAGTGGACAAGAAGTCAACAAAGTGTTTCAATTCAACATCTTATTTCAAGCTTGAAGAAGACATTATATCTGTTTTCTACAGATTTGACTTTGACAACTTGACAAGCAGACAACCTCGGATCTAGTGCTACAAAATTGTTCCCAGATTTCTCAAAATTTTGGGACAAGACTGATTCATTGTCAGTGGCGAATGAGTCCCACCTTAAGCTTGGAAATATATTTTTTGTCAGATTTTGGATCTTGACACTCAGAAACCCATTCCCGACAATTTTCATTAGAAGCAGGACTGATTCGACATCAGTGGCGAATGAGTCCCACTAGTGATGTTTTGTGATTCTAGGTAGTAGTCAAAAAATTCTAGTTTATCCACTTTCTACCTAGATGCACTCTGATTCAGTCTCTTTCTATTTTATTTTGCACTTATTCATTCATAGTTCATTGTTTGCAAACATCATTGTGTTTTCCAACATTGCATAAACCTTAGGTCTTGCACACATAATTAATCATATAGATCATCTAAGTGCACTTAGTTCATTCCATTTAGTCTAAACAACATGATAAATTGCATAATTTGAGTGAGCCTAGCTAGCATATTTGGCTTGCCTCTCTCCTTTTAGGTGCAAAACCCTAGAAGAGTTAGAGTCTTGTGGTGCCAAAAATATATGGTTCATTTTGGTGAACTTTCATATTGAAAACTTTACATTTTTTATTTCAATTGCATATTGTATCTTAAACTTTATTTGCATCAAAATTCAATTAGGGTATTGATTTGCTTTTTCATCCTAGGATTTCTTAATTTTCATTAGTGAAAAACTTATTTAGATTTCATTTTTGCATTACATATCATTGAAAAAAATGAAAATTTCAATTTTCTTTCTTAATTGGCATTTGAAAAGCATTAGAATAACATTAATTTTTTTGAAAAACACAAAAAAGTATCTTACTGGGACTCATTCGCCATGCTAGGAAAATCAGTCCACCTGCACATTGTGCACAACATTTTCAAACATTTTCTGGGTATTCCCTGCATTATAGATTTCCATATTTACTTTCTATTTTAATTTCTATAATCTCTATTTTTAGTCATTTATTGCATCTTTATTTACTTGCATCATGACATTTTCTTTTAATAAGTTTTGTAATTCATTAAAATCCTTGGTAGACATGTCTAATTGTGCCTTTGGCTATGACCCTAATGACCTTGAGCTACCTCATGCTCCTTCAACTCCTCATGATTGTCCTCCTCATGATGTAGACATCATTGGAGAAGATGATAGCATGCATAAGTTCAACAATGAATTCCTTAATAACCTAGAAGCTAATCTAGCCTTTTATCCATCCATGAAGTGACAAGATCTTCCTACTATTGTACCTCTTGATCACTTTGCATACTTACATCCTAAAATTAATAAAGGACCTAAGGTTCCTCCATCAAGTGGACCTAGTCCCTCTAAACAAACACAATCATAACCATGTTATGATCACAAAGTCACAAACACTCCCATAAACCTTGAAGAAACATATGGTAAAGGCTTTACTATTGTAAGTAAACAAGGTTGTGACATCACACATGAACATGAAATTCATCAACTTCTTGAAAAAAAACCAATAGAAGAAAACACAACAGGCTTAGGACATCAAGATCCTTCTCATGCTGATAGAGCTCCTTTTGAATATTGGAGACTTTGAGATGATGGTATAGTGATCTTTGATTCTTGTCTTGACTTAAACATTATCCTTCCATGTGAACAACCATTACTTGATTCTAATGACAAAGATGGTAGGATCCCCACGAATCCTCTTCCTCCTTCCATTCATGAAAAAGGAGAATCTAGAAAATGAAAAAAACCTTACAATTTGAAGAAACTCAAGTTTCCTACCCATCCTCCACCTGAATGTGAAATGAGACTTCAACTAATTTTAAATAGATGTCTTATAATTTTACCACCCATGAATAGGTTTGTCATTCATCCTAAAGATTCTAACATACCATTTTTCAAATATCATAATGTTCTTGGACATCGAACTGAAGAATGTCGAACATTGAATGACATATTAAACAAGTATCACTTCATTGATATTGAGTGCTTTCCTATTATCCCTTAAAACAAAACTCCTTTTATCATGCCATAGTTGTAGAATTTTTTTTTTCATTCTCACTATTGCATGATCCTTTCACATCACCCAACTCGGCTCATTCTTGTCGTTACACTTTGTGGGAGGCAAGAAGTTGTTAGCCTTATCCTTGTAATGTAATTGTTTTTGTCGCTTAACTACATTATTCCTTTTCTGCTTAACTTCTAAGATTGAGAAACCAATAAATCAGTTAACGGTTCACTTAAATTTGCATTATTAGTTCCTTTTTACATTTTCCTTTTCTTTGATTTTATTTTATGTGCATATTGTGTTCCCCCATATCGTGCATTTGATTTTTTCTCTCTCATTTTATACTTCTTCTATTTGTACCTCTATTCTTCTACATGTCGTGCTTTGCATTTTTTGTGTGTTTTCCTTTTAGGGATGACACAAAGCGGTGAGATGCCCTATGTCTCTTCCATGTTGACTCAAAAGGTCCTTTTCTTTTTCCCTTTTTGTTTTCCCTTTGAGGATGATACAAAGCATTGAGATGCCCTATGTCTCTTCCATGTTGACCCAAAAGGTCCTTTCTTTTCTTTTTTTCTTTTGGGTAAGTGCACCAAGATGGTTCCCAAAAAGGGGGCTTAAGTGGCCACTTTTTTTCTAAAATCAGGAAATACTGACCTTGGATGTGAAATTTAGGATAGCTACACTCAAAATTTTGAGATGGAACAAAAACAAGGATCAAAGTTCTTTGAGTCTACTTTCTAAACTACTAATTTATTTTGAAAATGGTTGAGATTAAGGGGTTCAAAAGAGGGATGTACACAAATTGGTGTTGTTTTTGTCAAAAAACATAACATAGCAACTCTTGTACGACCCTAGCACGGTGAACATTTTTTTAGTATTTTTAAAATCATTACAGTTAGAAGTTAGCTAACAGTATCTAGTTGATGCATGATTTTTCAGATAATTTTTTAATGAATATTTGATTTTTTACTAATTTTCTAAGTGGGCACTTCCTAAAAAGTAGAATTTTGGTCGTGCTCCCCATACAAATTTTGGAAAGTAATAGATTTTTGTATTTTTATATTTTAAAATTTGTAGAATGGAGTCTAGTTTCTAAAAATGTAATTTATTTGAAATTTTGATGAATGGTTAATTTATAACGAAAAAACCACCAAACATTGCTTTTTGAAAAACAACAGACATACAAACAAAATAAATTATGGATGAAAGACTTAACATTGTTAGAAAGTGATAAAAAATACATCATTGGAAAGCTAAGAGAGAACCTAACATTATCAATGTGTTTGATTTTGTCGATATTGAACCAAATGCAATCCTGACGGTGAGCACGAACCTGATTATGTGAAAAATTCTAGAATTTGTAAAAACATGTCTCTGGTCATTGGGAATTCCCTCCAAGCCTTTGGTTTGGTATTCCAAGGAAAATACCAAAGCTAAGGTTTAGGGATTCCCAAAGAAAAATATAACGAGAGTGTGTTATGTGTTAGTTTTGACATTTTTTTCTTCTCCAGGGAACATGTCTAGCAACACATAATGAACTTGCATTATGTATTCCTATAGTTAAATGCCACTTTATTGAATGTTTGTTCATATGTTTGTATGTATATGTATTCTAGGGTTTCATGTATGTATGTATGCATGCTTGTATGTATTCCTATATGTATGTATGTATGCTTCTGGGAGAGAGGGTGAGAGATGGTGAGAGAGGGTAGGAGTGGGAGAGAGTGGGAGAGAGTGTGGGAGGGAGAGAGTGGGAGAGAGGGTGGGAGAGGGTGGGAGAGAGAGTGGGAGAGTGTGG
>VDFB02294532.1:0-14588 GCA_007258455.2 Sequoia sempervirens | reverse complement strand
TGAATGATCGGTCTCTCTGGCCCTTGGGGGGCAGCAAAGACATCTACCACATTTACAGACTCCTTACAACTAGTAGAATAATTACTTGAATACATATTCTCAACATCAATCCAAACAAGATAAAATGTGGAGTAGTTACTTAAAGAGACATTCTCAACATTGATCCAAGGAGAATCAAATGTGGAAGGGGGTTCATCATTCGCTAATTCATCATCTCTAGAAGAGGGTGCATTAGAACAAAGATGAGATTCATCATTCACAAATGCATCATCTCTAGAAGAGAGTGCACTGGAAGGGGAAGGAGCTTCGTCATTCACAAATGCATCACCTCTAGAAGAGAGTGCATTGGAATGAAGAGAAGGTAGAGTCACATTAAGAAAGGCATCAATGATATCACCTTTTTGCAACAAGATGTCCTCTGAAGCAAGAGGAATCTCATGAGAAGGGTCAAAGAGACCGAGTGTCATGGGTAGAGCCAATCCACCATCACATGCATTGAATGGAATATCATTAACATTTTGGATAACATTAGATATGAAACTAACAAAATAATCTATTAAATCCATTTACAACTTTTTCGAAGAACAATGTTCTTCATGTCGGGTTCACCAAAATGTGAAAATGTGATATAGGGGGATTTTCTATTCACGAGTTCTCTTCGTTCAGAGAGCCTCACGAAGAAAACTGACCTATATCACCTCAATGGAACAGTGGTGAGAATTCTAGAATCTGAAAGAGCAGGTCACAGAGGTTCTTAGGACAAACTGTCAAACTCTCGGCCAAAGGACACCAACACAAAAAGTGGATGACAACGCGACACACTGGCATCTCAGAGGTGTGCTGCCGTCTCATACGGACTAGAGACCGAGTTTATCACAGAGAATGCTCAAATGACTGCTAGCAAATGGATTACTAAGAACTGACATAATGTAGGAAAATGACAAAATGCGATAAAGTGATAGAAATGAAGTAGAATGAAGTAAAACTAATGAAGATTAAAAGGAAGAGAGGTAAGAAATACTTACAAGTGCGTGATTGATGAAGCCTCCACCAAACAAATGTCTTCAAAACCTGCAAGCGTGATATCTGGAGAGAATGTTGGGGTTGTATAGGGGTTTTCCTCAGTCAAACCCCCGTTTTGGCATTCCCACCTCCACGGACAACCAAGAAGAGAATGGCGAACAAAGTGTGTGGTGAAAGAAAAACCCACTCAGGAGTAGAATTCGCACCACAAATAAGCATGTGATAAAAGAAAACCCAACTCGAGGAGGAGAACCCATATCACAAAGTAAGTATGCAAATAGTAGGGGATATGGAATCCCAAGATGCTCACAAGCATAAAAATAGAGTTGCAAGGGCCGAGAAGGCTACAAAGAGTGTTGCTAAGAGAGCTTGAGAGAGCTTGATGCTACTACCACAAGTTGTAAGCAAGTGATGGAGTGAGACTAAAAGCTAGGATGTGAATAGAAAAATGTTAGCCAGATGTGGAAGGACTTCCAACCTCAAAATGGATGGAAATAATGAATTAAAAAGGAAGAGAAGAAGCTTCCCAGATGGTTACAGAGAATCTTGAGCCGTTTCCATCAACAAACTTAGCTTCCAAGTGGAAAACATGCTCGAAAATGGTTGTCTGAGCATTTACACGTCACAGGATGCTAGCATGGCGTGCAAACGTCCGCCCGTCGTGCTAATGTCTAGACACGTCATGCTACAAAACAACGCGAACGAGAAAGGCACAAAGTCCAATGCAAAGTTGACACACAAGGGTGGCTGCTGAAAAGGGGTGCTGGAGCATCTTGAGAGGGAAAAAGGCTAATACAAGGGCCAAAATGGGCCTACTCAAGATGCTAAGGGAGTGGACACTAAAGTGGAAGCAAGAATGTAGGTGAAACTGCAAAGGTGCAATTTTTCTCTTATACATCATGACACAAATTGAGAGACTCAGAGAGAGAGTGAGGCATAATACAAGTAGTAGGCACTTAGTTTCAAGGGAACACTAGTAGTGCTACAAGCCCAAAGCAGATCATATTCATGCTAATGTTTAGTAGCCTCAACACAAAAATCACTACCAGAGTTGTGGGGACCATCTCCATTACCACTAGAACAACTAACATGAACATAGGGGTTTGGGACTAATGGACATATATGATGTATATACACTACATTTGATAGTGGTATTAACACATTTTTGTATGAGAAAAATATGCAAATACATATTTAAAATACATATATATTTTGATGAGTATCATATGTGTAATGAGCATTGATTTATTGGATGTTGCTAGCTTTAGATCTATTTAATTTGTTGAATGGATGTTGTTCATTAAGAATGTTTTTGATGAATAAGTTTCAAGATTATCATTTATAAAATAATATTACACATAGTCACAAAAAAGTGGGTGGATATAAAACCACACCCCTAAAGTCCATATAGGGCTAAAGCCCATAGAAAAAAATACAAAAAAATACAAAGCTATTGGGAAGCTAATGTAGTAGTAGAGGGGGGAGGAGGATCTTGGTCTTCTAGCTTTCCCTATACATCAATGGGGTCTAGAGTATCCACAGGAGGGTCCCACTCATCATCATATTTTTATTTTTATTTTTCTTCTTCTTCAATAACATGAGTTGGAAAAATAACAAGAGATAGATGAGGAAACTTGCTAGAATCAACCAGCTGGAAGCACCACTAGTAGGCCACTTAGAGATTCCTTCCATAGATGTCGAGGAGGTAGAGTGCTAATGAGAAATCCATGACCAACCTTGTTGACCATTGTCCCTTATTGTAGCTAAGTGAGAAGCTTGTGAGCGAGCCTCTCGAGCACCTCAAGTAGAAAGACTTATTACAGGATGATGCCCATGAGGAGGTGAGTGACCCCTAGAGGAGGAGGGATATAGAGGAAATTTGTCCACCACACAAGGGGTATTCACTTAGTGGTCAAGGATAACTTGTAAGTGGGATACCTCAAGTGAAACTTTGTTATCTTGCACTTGAATATCCAATAAGACATTAAAACATATCATATCTATAGATAAAAGTGAAACATGTCTATCAACAAAAAATTTAATAAAATTAACTAAATTTCTATCTTTCCATACATTGAAGAGAATCTCCACCTTGGAAACAGGCTAGATTTGGTTGAATTTGTGAGGTATGTGAGGTCAATCTCCTAAAAGAACCATGTGCCATGAAAAAGGCTCTAATATGAAGGACTTGAATAAACCATGGATCTAGTATGTAGCACAAAAGGTTCCATCTAATACCATAGATAATGAGCTAGTGATCAGGAAAATCCTAGATAAAGGTAAAGAGAAAGAAAAGGCTCAAGTCTCTCAAGTGGATATCCCAGTAAGTTTGTTCTGAGATAGGTGTGAAGCCCCTCCTTTCTTGTTAACTCTGCGTATATTTCGAAAAAATCTGCATAATTTTTTACTTGTTTCAAGTGCTTCCACGAATGTTATGCCTCTTGCAGTATGTAAGACCCTTGGCCTTACTCCCACCCCATCTTTCCAGAAAGTGACACAACTAGATAAAATAGAGATGAATGTTGTTGGAGAATTGAACAAAATTCCCATGCAAGTGGCATCAAAACCGAGGGTTCAACAAGTGATTGATATAGAGGTGGTCGATATTCCATATACTTATGGTTTAATCTCGAGCAGATATTGGACCAAGACGCTCAATGGATATATAGACATTGATCATTCAAAATGTGGCTCCATTGGAAAGGAATGCCTAACTGGATCTATATTGAATGAGAGCCTAGAATGAAGCATATGATCATAGAGTACAACAAGACCAACAAAGTATTGTTCTTTGAATTAGATTTGGGAACTTATATTCCCATTGTTGTAGCAGAAGAAGAGGAAATACTTATGTTCCATGATGTGTCCAAGGATTTGACTCAGATTCCCAACAACATAGAGGCATGTGTTGAGACAAATGACGATGAGTCTCAAATTAATGAGGAGATCAAACTATTTGAGGGATTTCAAGAATTTATGAGAATGTGTGTACATGATCAAATAAGCTTGGGAAATAAAGTAGACTTTAAAGATCTCTTTTTGCCCTATTGGTGCATGATCCACAATGCCACACATTCATAATTTGAGTGCTGTCTTTGCTAGAATGTAGTAGAGGAGATTAAAAAACAAATTAATTCTTCTAGGATTGCTACAAAAAATAAAAAAAATCAGGAGGAACAGTCACCTGTGCAACAAATTCATCTGGAGCTAATCTCTTTGTAGAAGATTGAAACATGTTCCAACAATCAAAGGGAAACACATCCAACTAAGTTTTGGACTTTAAGGTTTTATGGGTCTAGGTCCAAGCAGAACTGGAGCTAGTTTCAAGTTGATTAGCCCTCCTGGTAAGACATTTTTTCACAACCTATAGATTACAATTCTATTGCACCAATAATGTAGAAGAATATGAAGCATGGGTCCATGGTATTTTGATGGCATTACGTAAGAAATCCAAATCCCTTCAAGTATTTGGGGATTCTAAGTTAGTGGTAAAGCAGGCCAACAAACAATACTCATGTCGTGATAGGAGGATGACCAACTATCGACACTGTGTTTGGGATTTTCTAGAGGGTTTTGATGCCTTCAATATTCAACTGATCCCTCGTAGAAAAAATAAAACTACTGATGCACTAGCTCAAGCGGAAAGTACTTTGCATCCCCTCTCATTGTTAGGTTTAAAGAAATTCATTGTTGAACTGACTCCTACTCCGTCCATGCTGGATAGTATTACTAACTTCCAAGTTTTTGAAGATGATAAGCACATACTTGAATTCATCACTAGATCTGATGCTTTTGCTGCACAAATAATTGATGAGGTAGAACCAAAAGAAGCAGAGTTGGACCTAGAGGGAGTGATCAACTTAAAGACGAACACTATCCTGAGAGGTATGGTGCAACTTGAAAGAATCTTTGATTTTAATTAGTTGAGAGAACAGGGTCAACAAGCAAGGAAGGAGTCCATAGCAAGTCAATGTGATGTATACAACATGGGTACTTTGGAGAATGTGAAGAACATCTTCATTGGTAAAGTGTGTGCACCTAAAGAGGAGGGGATATTCAAAGCATTACATATATATCAAGACATGATCACATGGAGTTATGAGGATTTAAAGACATATGATACCTCCATCGTCACACACACCATTCCCCTTAAGGTTGATGTAAATCCATTTCAACTGAGGAAACGACATGTTAATGCTCTATTGGAGCCAATCATTCATAAAGAGTTGCATAACTTGCTATCATCTCAGATTATATTTCTTGTGAGGAACTCAATGTGGGTTGCCAACTTGGTGCCTGTTAGAAAGAAGAATGGGGAGATTCGTCTATGTATGAAATTTCACAACCTCAATTGGGCTTCAGAAAAAGATAATTACCTCATGCCTTCCTTATATGAAGTCCTACAAATAGTAAATGGATCTCAAATGATGTCTTTCTTGGATGGCTATTCGGGCTACACTCAAGTTATGGTTCAGTACGAGGATAGGATGAAGACTGCATTCACCACTAAGTGGAGAACCTTTTCCTATAGACACATGCCATTTAGATTAATTAATGTTGGAGCCATATTTCATCATGCGATAGAAATAGCCTTCAAATAACTAATTGGAAAATGTGTCATAATATATATGGATGATCTAACAATATTTTCCAAAAGAAGGGGAGATCACATTTCAAATTTATTCAAAATATTCCAGAGGTGTCGGGAGTTCAAATTTTCACTTAATATGAAGAAGTGCATCTTCAGTGTAACTGAAGGAAAATTACTTGGCCATGTGATCTCAGAAACAGGTATACCAATTGATCTAGATTGAATTCAGGCAATACTAAAAATTCAACCGCTTGCAAGTAAGGAGATGAAGTCTTTCTTTGACAAGATTAATTTTGTAAGGAAATTCATCACAAGCTTTGCTAAGATTGTGAAACCTCTAAATGCCATGTTGAAACAAGATGCTAAGATCAACTAGATGACAAAAACAAAGCGTGCATTTGAAGAGATAAAATGAGAAATTGTTGATGCCCTTGTTTTAGTAAGTATTGACTACACACAACCTTTCTACATTTATTCTTTCACTTCAGATCATTCATGCACAAGAATGCTAACGTAAAAGAGAGAACAAGTTGATGAGAACCCTATTTCCTTCATGTTTTATCCACTCAAAGACATTGAATTACATTATCCAAGTGTGAAAAAAAACAAGCTTATGCATTGGTACTTGCGGTCAAGAAATTTAGGCATTATATTATGAGGAACAAGGTGTTTTCCATTGTATTGAACCCTGCGGTAAAGATTCTTCTAATGTAGAATGAGTTGGGTGAATGCAAAGCTAAATGGGTAACTATGCTCCAGGAGTATGATATGGGAATAAAACCCATAAAGTTGGTTAGAGGGAAAGCATTAACGCGTACAATGGTTAAGGTTCATTCGGATTTAATAGTACAATAGTACAACCTTGAAGATGTGTCTCCAAACGGATGGTATGATGATACTGTCTACTATTTACTTAACCAGAGCTTCCCACCACATCTAAATGTTGTCCTAAGGCACTCTGTATGATTGAAGATGGTGGAATATGATTAAAGGGGAAATATTGTACAAGAAAAATCATGGAGTCTACCTTAGTTGTTTGGGAAAGGAAGAAGCAGTAGCAGTATTGAAATAATTTCATGATAAATTTGGAACTGGTCATGGTTCTGGGCCTTCAACCACAAATTAGATCCTAAGGGTGAGATATTATTGGCCCACACTATTTAAGGATTCTCATGCACATGTTCGGACCTATTATACTTGCCAGACCATTGTTGTCTAAGAGAAGCACACTGCTATTCCAATACAACGTGTAGTCGAGGTGCACTCGTTTGCGTAGTGGGGACTCGACTTTATTGGTATGATTAATCCGCCATCTTCTGTCAGTCACGGGTATATTTTGACTGCTACTAACTATTGTAATAGATGGACAAAAGCTATTTCGTGTAAGCAATGCATAACTGATGTAGTAATCAAATTCCTAGAGGAGCATATTTTTACTTGTTTTGTATGTCTGTTTGTGTTGGTATGTGATAATGGTCCTACATTTGCGTCACTAAAATTTTCAAGATGGGCATTCGATTATGGCATTGTGTTGAAATTTTCTTCTAACTACTATCCACAAGGGAATGGGTTAGCTGAATCCACCAATAAGAATCTCTTGACTGTTATTCACAAGTTGTTGGATAAGAACCCTAAGGATTGGTATACCCAATTATGGTTTGCTTTGTGGGAAGATTGTACCCTACAGAAGGCTGTCCTTGGCACCTCCCCGTATCACCTAGTCTATGGCTAGGAACCTATCTTTCCTATCCACATGAGGATCCCCACATCACAGTTTATCAATGAATATTATGATGAGGGAGAGAAGCTAGAAGCCCATCTTGCTCAACTCCTTCACTTGGATGAAAAATGTGACAAAGCTATTGAATTTTTTTCCAAACATTAGTGTGTTGTAAAGCATTGGTTTGATTGACAAGCTAAAGTCAAGGCCTTCAAAATTTCTGATGTGGTCTTATACTAGGATAAAACCCATGAATGAAAAGGGGAACATGAAAAATTTGACAAGCTATAGCTTGTCCCCTTTCAAAGTTTTGAAATTCTCAATTGGGACGATGGATAAGCGATGGTTTACTGGTTTTATTGCCTGTCGATTTTAATTGGTTCATTGAGGATGTTGAATATTTTCATAACGATAGTTTTATTGCGATGATTTAGTATTTCTGATATAGTATCGAAATCCCTCACTTCGGAATCTTTGCATAAAATTGGCTTACTCAATGCTCCACACTCCCGCCTCTGTCATCCCTACCCCATACACTTTAAATGCTCAAAACCTCGCGGGTAAAGTTATCACATTTGTCGTGCCAGCAGCAACGTCTACCAATCACCGCCACCAAAACTCCAGATAAGCTTTATTGCTTATCACCGATTAAAACTTCGCTAATGAAAGGAAATCTAAAATAGTGCTTAACTATGGCTCAATGGGTGTGTGAATAACTCTATTCGGCTTTAGATGCCTAGCTGGAAACATGGCAATGTTCGTGGAGATCAGAAGCGATAACCTCGTCAGCTGCGGATGCCTAACTAGCAATGAGGCAATGTCTAGGTTACTTTTGGAGTTGGAATATATACCTAGCCTATCTCAATTAACTGGTAGATTACTCCAGATCTTTTAGGGAAAGGAATGAACTCACAAAGCACACACTATTGATGACTTGAGAGGGGAGGTAAGTTTATTCACCTAATGATTTTATTTCTCTTAAGTGGGTTTTCCTTTTACGAAGTTTTGATTTGGGGGACTAACGAGAGATTCTATGTTTCAGATGGATTTTTATCCTTGAAATGTTCAAGAACATTCCATAATAGAGTTTCCACTTGTTATGCATTTTAAAAACACGTCCCATCCAAAACAATGACCCCCTTTCTTTCCCGGTCCGCTTTAGGTCACTACCTTTTCACCTTAATGGATGGGTCCTTGAATTTTGATATTGTCATTTTCTTGAGCTTGTAAGGATAATTTAAGTTGGAAAACGAGTTTGGTTTACAACGGGTCTTGAAGAGAAAATTAGCTAAGAGTCATCATCTTGTGTCCTTTGGTGTTTAACTAGCTTGATTATGAAGATTTCTTATCTCTTGGAAATTCCTGACAGTAAGAGTCTTGAAGATTTTTTGTTTGCTAGAAATCCCCAAACTAGGATTCATCACAAATTTCCCACTTGAGAAAAATGTCCAATGAGGTTCACCTTGCAGATTTCTTGGTTGCATGAAATCCCCAACGCTTTAGAAAAGTCATTGGAAAGAGACATTTTATCTCAATGAAGTTAATGCATTTTGAGGTACAATGAGGGACATTAATGGCGATGGATGCAAAAGGTTAAAAGGTATTTTGGTATTGTTATATTTCCATTCATCACTATTGCAAGTTTGTGGTCGAAGCATTTGGGCGATTTCAAGCTAGGGCACCTAGATTGGTTGTGAGAGTGAGTATTCGAGGGTTTGTTGCGATAGGAAGCATTTGCAGCTGGTTTGTGCCTCATTTTCACCCTTCTTTAGTTTCAAAGGTCAGATGCATGCCTCCATTTCTATTTGAAATATGGTTTTTCCCCGTAATCTCTCATCATAGGTTATTCTCTATCCATTTCGAATGGTTTTTATCGATTTCAATGAAGTATTTTCAAGTTATTGATTTTTATGAGTTTATGTCAACCCTAGGTCAAGTTGTGTTGTGCATAATGATTGCAAGCACATATATAAGCAATTTTGGGGAAGTGAAATTCAAGGTTTAGTAAAAAACTTTGGCATTTGATAGTTAGGGTTTGGCTCCATACATTTTGGCACCCATGTTTTTCATTTTAGGGCTGAGGTTTAAACTCTGATTAGAAACAATGATTCAAAATAGTTTTGTGTGTTTATTGCGTGCTTGCATTGTGAGGATTCTTTTAAAAACCTATTATGTTGTTAAAATGGTGGAATGCCTAGATAGTGCAAGTGAGTAATGGTTTGTAAATTTTTTTATTGAGCATGCATTTCAAAGGGAAACACCAAACATGATTCTATATCCACTCTCAATTGTAATCACTCATGCTTCACACGTATTTCGCTTGCTAAAGTCCCATCATTGTGATGGAGTTTCTTCAAACTCTATCAATACAAAATCCTTGGTTGAATAGAGCATTTAGGCTGGCTTCAGGAATTCCCAACGAATCCATGAATTCTAAATGGAACATTACTTTTTCTTTTGGAGTCAAAGCTTTACTACCACAAATTTCTCACAATCAAGAAATCCCTAGGTCACCTTAGCTGTGAAATTCATAACTCCTCAGAATTCCCAATGAATATACTAGTGTGGATTTTGTGTTTACAAGGAACAATCGATGAAATCGCCATCACGAAATTTTCCTACATAAGGAATCGCCGATACACCTTGCCATTGCGGATTTCCTGTCAACTTGAAATTTTTGGACCCAAACCGTTGCAGATTTCTGACAATCCTAAAATTTCTGATGAGATCACCATTGCGGATTTCTCATCTTCATGAAGTCCCTAATGGGTTCTCTATACCATGATTTTGTGCCTACAATGAAATTATTTCTTGAAGACCTTTTTTTCTGAGTCTTCTAGGGTGCTAAGTGATGATTACTATTTGAGTGAAACATGCTAAAGTGAGATGTTCCTAATATGATTTTGAGATCCAAGTGTCCCCAAAATCTTTTATATATGCAACTTGGTCTTACCCTCATCTTTAAAGTACCTGAGATCTTTGTCATCATGGATTTCTTAATCTTGGGAAATCCACGATGTGGTCCATCACTAATTTCTTGAGCTCCTGAAATCTCCAAATTTCTTGAGAGGGTCGAATCCCTGGATTTATTGCTTGAGTGTAAAACTCGATGCTAATATTTTGGGCTGAATTTAATGGCCACATATGGGAATTTTAAGCAAGTTATTCATGATATCATCTTATGCATTGCTTAATGTGGGTATGGGTGTTTTCTTCATAATTTATTTATGATGACAGTCCTATTGGAAAATTGTTAATCCTTTCCACACTTATCTCCATATTTCCAAGTAATTATGGTATCTTGGCTAATAGATGCGGGCTGAATATATTAGAGCAGAAATAGGAAAAGGAAAGAAGACTATGATTGAGAAGGAGTAATTGTCAAGAGTAGAAAGAATGAAGTACAATTTCAAAGGAGTGCTTCCAGAGTCCAAGATTGCATCCTATTGGGGAGAGGTTGGAGAAACCAACCTTGGGCACATAGATTTAGAATATTTCAATAAAAGGATGAATTCATCAACTCCCATTGAGCTATCAATGAGATTGGTGAAGACTGTGTTGGCACAAGCTATTGGGTTTCCTCCTTCCATTCAATGCCCGAAGTTGATTGTTGAGCGCTCTAAGCACTATGACTCAAATCGAAGGATGGTATTGGACCACAAGGGAGAATTATGTCCAAGCTCACTAAAGAATCATTGGCTCAAGAATTTGGAATAACTTCCCATCAAAAGCTGATCATGTTCACTCTAGAGACAACAAAGAAGTTTTACACAGACAACCTAGAGAAGGCCTTGAAAATCATAAATGCTACATACATGGATAAGCCTAGGAAGTATTACACCAAGTTTCCCAAATAGCTACATAGGAGCGACTTCAAGATAAAACACAATGACATGATAACTCTCTTGAATAGAGTGATGGGATTGGAGAGGGAATCCCAATTTGAATAATGGATGTTCTACATTATGGAAGAAATCACAAAGGGGACTAATTATCACTGGGCCAAGTTGATTAGTAACAACCTTGATAAACAACTTAGAGAGGTCCAAGATACCAAGAAATTTACTATGAAATCTTATGGTGTATATGTTGGCCCAAAACTTCATGTATAGGGGATTAATCTGCAAGGGAACAATTAGAGAAATAAGGGTCTATGATTTGGTGAAGAAATATAGTTACTAGTTCCTACAATTTCCTATGTTTTCCTACATCAGAGTGCATGGGTTCCTCCTCATGCCATATAGATTTCTTTGGTATCCTACCAACAAATTGGTCATGCTACAAGCTACCAAGCAACTAGCTATCTTTGATAAGGTATTGAATAATCTGCACAAGATAGGCATAAGGGGTGAATTCCCTATTAAAATAAATGGATGGGAAGCTTTCCCTTCTTTTCCCAGTGCTCAACATTTAGAGATTGAGATGGAATATTTTCACCTACCCACTCACACTGAGAGAAGGAACTTTGATCTTATGGGGTTGCTCAAAAGGCTGCAACCAGGAATTACATACATAAAGCACACATTGAGGACTACTGGGCCAACTACGGGGATGAATTTGAAGTCTTCGAAAGGAGATTCTCCTGATTGTCTCTCAAAATGATTAGATTGTATAGAATCATGGAGGTTCCAAACCAGGTGGAGGATGATGAGGATGTTATTCAACATCATGAATACATGGATATTTCAAACAAGCCCCTTTCTTCAATTGATTGGGCTAAGGAGATGACAAAGTTGAATGAAGTCACTTCTCCAATAATTAAGTACTCCAAGCAGTGGGCCACTCAATTTTTTTTGGAATTAGAGGTTGATAGAGTGAAACTTTCTTATGATTCGATGGGTGACCTTGAGTCACAATCATCCTCCAAGGAAGAATTTGATGCTAGAGAATAGGGGGAGGTGAAGTAGAGGAATTTGAGGAGGAGAGGCCTTTGATAATCAAAAGGACTAAATCCAAGCAAAAATCAAAGGTGAAGATAAAAGAGGTTGAGAGAAAGCCCATTCCCAAGAAAAGAAATCCAACAAAGCCTATTGCAGAGGGAAGCCCAAAGAAGAGAATATTGGCATAAGATAGGAAAAGGGGTACTTCTATAGACACCACTCCACCAAAGAAGAAGCAAACAAAGCAAGAAGAAGAGACTCCTCTTGACGTGGCATAAGGAAAAATAAAGGAGGAGGCCATAAATGTGGAGAGTTCTGAGGAAAGGCCTCATGTGGTGTATCAAAGGAAGTCTTCTCCAAGGAGTGGGATCCATTTCCCAAACCTAGAAAATATTGAGAGGGTTGTTGTAGAACTTGAGAAGGTTGTGAGCGAAGGATATACTAAAAAGGAAGCTACTGATTAGGATGTACATGTAGAGGATATAGCTTCGAAGCAACTAGATGAAAATCAACCTTTTGACACATGGGATGATATTTTGAAGGAGAAAACAAAACATTTGAAGATTCTTCCAAGGGCCCCCAATAAGAAGTTGATATAGAAGAAATAAACATTGAAATTCCCGAGCAACCAATTGAAAATGACCAAAAACAGCCTCAAGATGAATAATTGCAACAAAAAGAGGACACTAATAAAAAGGAAGAACATATTGAGGACAAGAATGAAATAAGGATAACGATGCCCAAGAAGAACAAGAGAAAGGACAACATGAATTGGATACAAATGTCGAGGTATCCATGGATCCTGATTGGCTGAAAGATAGCCTGAGGCCCAAGCCAGTTATTGAAGAAGCAGTACTCGTAGAACAATTTTTTGGTCACTTTGAATAAGCCTAAAGAAAATAAGGTAAGGGTTCTTTACCAAATTGTCAAGGATGAATCCTATAATAGGGTGGTGCACATTAAAACACTTGTAGTTGAAAAGAATAAAGAAGATATTACTCTTGAGGAGTATAATGTTACATCTATCAATTTGGGCCCTTCTACCAAGAAGTAGGAAGTCGAAGATTTAAGGGGGTCTGTGGAGACCATTGTGTAGAGATTGGAAAATGAAGTAAAATACAAGGAGTAATTAAAGAAACAAGTGGATGAGCTCCAAACCTATATCAAGCACTTGGTAAGTCCTCTCCAATCAGAGGTTAGTTCTTCTGCACAACCCAACATACTATCAAAGGATGCCATCAATGAGCTAGGGAAAATGAAGTCTACAACACATGTAGCTCAAAGCTAGGTTATTGGTATTTATGAAAAGGGTATTTCACTAACAACATAAATTGTGGATATCTATGAAAGATGCTCAACCTGTCTCAACATGGTATAGAAAATTGCAGCTAAATGCAAAGCTACATATGATAAATCCACTTTAAGGTTAAGCATGTTGGTGGATGTTCCTGAGCAAGTGCTAATTGAAGAAAGGTTCTCACGGTAGAGAATTTTGACAAACCCAATGATTGGACTGAAGCATTCAAATTAAAAAGAGAAGTTATGGACAAGGCATTGAAGGAATGCACCAAGATGGAAAAGGATTCAAGTGATATATCAGTAGGTTGTGTCTTATTCCTAGAGGTGATGACTGGTAAATCTATTAGCAAGGATTTTATGAAGTTGGAATTACTAAAGCAATGGTGGAAGGAAAGTTTCACCAACATTGAAGATGACAATGCCACTAAAGACCATTTGGAGAATGCTGCTATGTATGTTAGCATGATGCATAAATTCTAGGAGTTCAAGCCAGACTAGGATAAAATATTAAAGAAATATGAAGCTAAATTAGCTTCAATATTCTATAGAATTAAAATTATTCCAACTCCCAGCCATGAGGAGTTTAATATTTTACATAAATTCTGAGAGTTTACAAAGAAGCAACGAATGGGAAAAGGGACATAATAGGACGACCTGATCTTAAAGTCCATGCAAATCATTTTTGGAGATCAAAAGATAGCCTAAGAAACCTAGGAATTAGTGCCAACATGCTTTATTTCAAATACAAAATGGCATTTAATGTAAAAAATGAGATTTAGTGATTTAAAATATTAAATTCTAAATGGGCATTAGAATCACATAAGGCCAACCTATTTTGGTTGACCTAATTAGGGTGCCCAACTTGATGTAATCTTGGTGATTGATTTTGAAACCCTAATTTCATGATGAACTATATAAATATGAGGCTTTCCCTCATTTTTTAGTTGGATCCGAAATTGTTGTAAACAC
Source organism: Sequoia sempervirens (assembly GCA_007258455.2). Classification (NCBI taxonomy): domain Eukaryota; kingdom Viridiplantae; phylum Streptophyta; class Pinopsida; order Cupressales; family Cupressaceae; genus Sequoia; species Sequoia sempervirens. The sequence continues at coordinate 106 of VDFB02294532.1, read as the reverse complement.
TTTTGGAGCTAATACAAGAAAAAGATATTGATTCTTGGTGTTTATTCTTTTTTGCTTCATATTAATGCATGGTTCCTGCTTTCCAAAGTTATTTTAAGTTATTTAG
>VDFB02294531.1:0-23444 GCA_007258455.2 Sequoia sempervirens | reverse complement strand
AGTAAAAAACTTTGGCATTTGATAGTTAGGGTTTGGCTCCATACATTTTGGCACCCATGTTTTTCATTTTAGGGCTGAGGTTTAAACTCTGATTAGAAACAATGATTCAAAATAGTTTTGTGTGTTTATTGCGTGCTTGCATTGTGAGGATTCTTTTAAAAACCTATTATGTTGTTAAAATGGTGGAATGCCTAGATAGTGCAAGTGAGTAATGGTTTGTAAATTTTTTTATTGAGCATGCATTTCAAAGGGAAACACCAAACATGATTCTATATCCACTCTCAATTGTAATCACTCATGCTTCACACGTATTTCGCTTGCTAAAGTCCCATCATTGTGATGGAGTTTCTTCAAACTCTATCAATACAAAATCCTTGGTTGAATAGAGCATTTAGGCTGGCTTCAGGAATTCCCAACGAATCCATGAATTCTAAATGGAACATTACTTTTTCTTTTGGAGTCAAAGCTTTACTACCACAAATTTCTCACAATCAAGAAATCCCTAGGTCACCTTAGCTGTGAAATTCATAACTCCTCAGAATTCCCAATGAATATACTAGTGTGGATTTTGTGTTTACAAGGAACAATCGATGAAATCGCCATCACGAAATTTTCCTACATAAGGAATCGCCGATACACCTTGCCATTGCGGATTTCCTGTCAACTTGAAATTTTTGGACCCAAACCGTTGCAGATTTCTGACAATCCTAAAATTTCTGATGAGATCACCATTGCGGATTTCTCATCTTCATGAAGTCCCTAATGGGTTCTCTATACCATGATTTTGTGCCTACAATGAAATTATTTCTTGAAGACCTTTTTTTCTGAGTCTTCTAGGGTGCTAAGTGATGATTACTATTTGAGTGAAACATGCTAAAGTGAGATGTTCCTAATATGATTTTGAGATCCAAGTGTCCCCAAAATCTTTTATATATGCAACTTGGTCTTACCCTCATCTTTAAAGTACCTGAGATCTTTGTCATCATGGATTTCTTAATCTTGGGAAATCCACGATGTGGTCCATCACTAATTTCTTGAGCTCCTGAAATCTCCAAATTTCTTGAGAGGGTCGAATCCCTGGATTTATTGCTTGAGTGTAAAACTCGATGCTAATATTTTGGGCTGAATTTAATGGCCACATATGGGAATTTTAAGCAAGTTATTCATGATATCATCTTATGCATTGCTTAATGTGGGTATGGGTGTTTTCTTCATAATTTATTTATGATGACAGTCCTATTGGAAATTTGTTAATCCTTTCCACACTTATCTCCATATTTCCAAGTAATTATGGTATCTTGGCTAATAGATGCGGGCTGAATATATTAGAGCAGAAATAGGAAAAGGAAAGAAGACTATGATCGAGAAGGAGTAATTGTCAAGAGTAGAAAGAATGAAGTACAATTTCAAAGGAGTGCTTCCAGAGTCCAAGATTGCATCCTATTGGGGAGAGGTTGGAGAAACCAACCTTGGGCACATAGATTTAGAATATTTCAATAAAAGGATGAATTCCTCAACTCCCATTGAGCTATCAATGAGATTGGTGAAGACTGTGTTGGCACAAGCTGTTGGGTTTCCTCCTTCCATTCAATGCCCGAAGTTGATTGTTGAGCGCTCTAAGCACTATGACTCAAATCGAAGGATGGTATTGGACCACAAGGGAGAATTATGTCCAAGCTCACTAAAGAATCATTGGCTCAAGAATTTGGAATAACTTCCCATCAAAAGCTGATCATGTTCACTCTAGAGACAACAAAGAAGTTTTACACAGACAACCTAGAGAAGGCCTTGAAAATCATAAATGCTACATACATGGATAAGCCTAGGAAGTATTACACCAAGTTTCCCAAATAGCTACATAGGAGCGACTTCAAGATAAAACACAATGACATGATAACTCTCTTGAATAGAGTGATGGGATTGGAGAGGGAATCCCAATTTGAATAATGGATGTTCTACATTATGGAAGAAATCACAAAGGGGACTAATTATCACTGGGCCAAGTTGATTAGTAACAACCTTGATAAACAACTTAGAGAGGTCCAAGATACCAAGAAATTTACTATGAAATCTTATGGTGTATATGTTGGCCCAAAACTTCATGTATAGGGGATTAATCTGCAAGGGAACAATTAGAGAAATAAGGGTCTATGATTTGGTGAAGAAATATAGTTACTAGTTCCTACAATTTCCTATGTTTTCCTACATCAGAGTGCATGGGTTCCTCCTCATGCCATATAGATTTCTTTGGTATCCTACCAACAAATTGGTCATGCTACAAGCTACCAAGCAACTAGCTATCTTTGATAAGGTATTGAATAATCTGCACAAGATAGGCATAAGGGGTGAATTCCCTATTAAAATAAATGGATGGGAAGCTTTCCCTTCTTTTCCCAGTGCTCAACATTTAGAGATTGAGATGGAATATTTTCACCTACCCACTCACACTGAGAGAAGAAACTTTGATCTTATGGGGTTGCTCAAAAGGATGCAACCAGAAATTACATACATAAAGCACACATTGAGGACTACTGGGCCAACTACGGGGATGAATTTGAAGTCTTCGAAAGGAGATTCTCCTGATTGTCTCTCAAAATGATTAGATTGTATAGAATCATGGAGGTTCCAAACCAGGTGGAGGATGATGAGGATGTTATTCAACATCATGACTACATGGATATTTCAAACAAGCCCCTTTCTTCAATTGATTGGGCTAAGGAGATGACAAAGTTGAATGAAGTCACTTCTCCAATAATTAAGTACTCCAAGCAGTGGGCCACTCAAATTTTTTTGGAATTAGAGGCTGATAGAGTGAAACTTTCTTATGATTCGATGGGTGACCTTGAGTCACAATCATCCTCCAAGGAAGAATTTGATGCTAGAGAATAGGGAGAGGTGAAGTAGAGGAATTTGAGGAGGAGAGGCCTTTGATAATCAAAAGGACTAAATCCAAGCAAAAATCAAAGGTGAAGATAAAAGAGGTTGAGAGAAAGCCCATTCCCAAGAAAAGAAAGCCAACAAAGCCTATTGCAGAGGGAAGCCCAAAGAAGAGAATATTGGCATAAGATAGGAAAAGGGGTACTTCTATAGACACCACTCCACCAAAGAAGAAGCAAACAAAGCAAGAAGAAGAGACTCCTCTTGACGTGGCATAAGGAAAAATAAAGGAGGAGGCCATAAATGTGGAGAGTTCTGAGGAAAGGCCTCATGTGGTGTATCAAAGGAAGTCTTCTCCAAGGAGTGGGATCCATTTCCCAAACCTGGAAAATATTGAGAGGGTTGTTGTAGAACTTGAGAAGGTTGTGAGCGAAGGATATACTAAAAAGGAAGCTACTGATTAGGATGTACATGTAGAGGATATAGCTTCGAAGCAACTAGATGAAAATCAACCTTTTGACACATGGGATGATATTTTGAAGGAGAAAACAAAACATTTGAAGATGCTTCCAAGGGCCCCCAATAAGAAGTTGATATAGAAGAAATAAACATTGAAATTCCTGAGCAACCAATTGAAAATGACCAAAAACAGCCTCAAGATGAATAATTGCAACAAAAAGAGGACACTAATAAAAAGGAAGAACATATTGAGGACAAGAATGAAATAAGGATAACGATGCCCAAGAAGAACAAGAGAAAGGACAACATGAATTGGATACAAACGTCGAGGTATCCATGGATCCTGATTGGCTGAAAGATAGCCTGAGGCCCAAGCCAGTTATTGAAGAAGCAGTACTTGTAGAACAATTTTTTGGTCACTTTGAATAAGCCTAAAGAAAATAAGGTAAGGGTTCTTTACCAAATTGTCAAGGATGAATCCTATAATAGGGTGGTGCACATTAAAACACCTGTAGTTGAAAAGAATAAAGAAGATATTACTCTTGAGGAGTATAATGTTACATCTATCAATTTGGGCCCTTCTACCAAGAAGTAGGAAGTCGAAGATTTAAGGGGGTCTGTGGAGACCATTGTGTAGAGATTGGAAAATGAAGTAAAATACAAGGAGTAATTAAAGAAACAAGTGGATGAGCTCCAAACCTATATCAAGCACTTGGTAAGTCCTCTCCAATCAGAGGTTAGTTCTTCTACACAACCCAACATACTATCAAAGGATGCCATCAATGAGCTAGGGAAAATGAAGTCTACAACACATGTAGCTCAAAGCTAGGTTATTGGTATTTATGAAAAGGGTATTTCACTAACAACATAAATTGTGGATATCTATGAAAGATGCTCAACCTGTCTCAACATGGTATAGAAAATTGCAGCTAAATGCAAAGCTACATATGATAAATCCACTTTAAGGTTAAGCATGTTGGTGGATGTTCCTGAGCAAGTGCTAATTGAAGAAAGGTTCTCACGGTAGAGAATTTTGACAAACCCAATGATTGGACTGAAGCATTCAAATTAAAAAGAGAAGTTATGGACAAGGCATTGAAGGAATGCACCAAGATGGAAAAGGATTCAAGTGATATATCAGTAGGTTGTGTCTTATTCCTAGAGGTGATGACTGGTAAATCTATTAGCAAGGATTTTATGAAGTTGGAATTACTAAAGCAATGGTGGAAGGAAAGTTTCACCAACATTGAAGATGACAATGCCACTAAAGACCATTTGGAGAATGCTGCTATGTATGTTAGCATGATGCATAAATTCTAGGAGTTCAAGCCAGACTAGGATAAAATATTAAAGAAATATGAAGCTAAATTAGCTTCAATATTCTATAGAATTAAAATTATTCCAACTCCCAGCCATGAGGAGTTTAATATTTTACATAAATTCTGAGAGTTTACAAAGAAGCAACGAATGGGAAAAGGGACATAATAGGACGACCTGATCTTAAAGTCCATGCAAATCATTTTTGGAGATCAAAAGATAGCCTGAGAAACCTAGGAATCAGTGCCAACATGCTTTATTTCAAATACAAAATGGCATTTAATGTAAAAAATGAGATTTAGTGATTTAAAATATTAAATTCTAAATGGGCATTAGAATCACATAAGGCCAACCTATTTTGGTTGACCTAATTAGGGTGCCCAACTTGATGTAATCTTGGTGATTGATTTTGAAACCCTAATTTCATGATGAACTATATAAATATGAGGCTTTCCCTCATTTTTTAGTTGGATCCAAAATTGTTGTAAACACTTTTGGAGCTAATACAAGAAAAAGACATTGATTCTTGGTGTTTTATTCTTTTTTGCTTCATATTAATGCATGGTTCCTGCTTTCCAAAGTTATTTTAAGTTATTTAGTTTCATGTTCATTCTTGTTTGTGGCAAAGTGTTGAGGAATATTGGATAAGTCTGTTGCTCATACTATTTATGATTTTCTACTAGTAAGTTACAGTGTATGGTTAGTATGAGCCATTCTAATGCAATAGTTCAACTGTGAATGTTTAATCATATTATGCTAAATCTAGGTATGTGTGTGAATGATTTACAGTTTGAAAATATTTTAAAGTCCTTTGAAGATTGGACCATTTTTGTGGAGTTGTAGGGTTTTCCTTGATCAAGAAGAGATAATGTTTTTACCGGGGATTTTTCCATCTGAAGCATTTACCATTTAAATGATTGTTCATTAGATTTTAAATTAAATCTTTTCCAAACCCTTTAAATCTTTTGCATTTTCTTTGAGTCTAGGTTAGTATTAGGGAAAAGGCATCACTCAAGCTATTATATTTGATGCAATATAGAACTTTCAGATTTCTAATCTAGAAAATATAGTTAGGGTTTCCATTTATCTTCAGATTTCATAAAACCCTTATTTAGGTCTTATAGCTTCCAACCTTGTCAAACCATAAATTCATTTTGTAATTACCAGCTTATCACATAAAAAAAAAATAATAAAGGTATCTTTCTTGGATATTATACAAGAAGCAAAGCTTATCGGTGCTACAACAAGAGATTGAAGAAGATTGTTGAGAATGAAAGTTTCAAAGTGGATGAATAGTTACAAAAGAACTCAATGGTGATAGATGGGTATGAATCAGATGAGTCCTTTTGTAGGGAAAATGACAAAGATGAAGGTAAGAATAAAGAAGCTTAGATTGAAGAGGAAGAAGCTCTAGAAAGGATCCATAAGACTCCTAAGTATGTGCAAAAGAATCATTTTGAAGATCATATCATTGGTGACAAAAGAAAAGGTGTTTTGACAAGGATAAAAACTGCTATGGCTGAAGAACAAGTAAACTTATGTTTACTCTCTAAAGTTGAACCTAAAAAAATTATTGAAGCATGCAAGGATGAGTATTGGATCAAAGCTATTGAAGAACTAATATAGATTGAGAAAAACTAAACTTGGGAACTTGTCCCAAGACCAACAAACAAGAATGTAATTGGAACTTGGTGGGTATTTCAAAAAAAATTGAATGAGAATGGAGAAGTAGTGAGAAATAAGGCAAGACTTGTGTGTAAAGGCTACTCACAAGTAGAAGGAATATATTTTGAGGAGGTATTTGCTCTGGTGGAAAGAATGGAAGTAGTTAGATTTTTTTTGGTTTTTGTAGCACAAAGATTTCAAAGTTTATCAAATGGATTTGAAGTTTGCTTTCTTGAATGGTGAATTGGAAGAAGTATACAATGAACAACTGGAATGATTTTAGTTATGAGAAAATCTAGATATGGTCCTGTTGGAACACAATGATCTATTGAGAGGGGGGTGAATCAATAGATACTAAAAATTTAGCCCTCAAAACCTTTATGCAGATTACTTTCTTAGTTTCAAATACTTTGTGCAGATTTCTTCTTACTCAAAGTCTTGATGTGTAGATTGTAATCTAAAGACGCAAACATAAACATACACAAAGAAAATCAACACAAATACCATTGTGTAGAGATTAGAAAATGAAGTAAAAGACAAGGAGTAATTAAAGAAACAAGTGGATGAGCTCCAAACCTATATCAAGCACTTGGTAAGTCCTCTCCAAATAGAGGCTAGTTCTTCTGCACAACCCAACATACTATCAAAGGATGCCATTAATGAGCTAGGGAAAATTAAGTCTACAACACATGTAGCTCAAAGCTGGGTTACTGGTATTTATGAAAAAGGTATTTCACTAACAACAAAAATTGTGGATATGTATGAAAGATGCTCAACCTGTCTAGACATGGTACAAAAAATTACAGCTGAATGCAAAGCTACAGATGATAAATTCACAATAAGGTTAAGCATAATGGTGGATGTTCTTGAGAAAGTGCTAATTGAAGAAAAGGTGCTCATGATGGAGAATGTTGACAAACCCAAGGATTGGATTGAAGCATTCAAATTAAAAAGAGAAGTTATGGAAAGGCATTGAAGGAATGCACCAAGATGGAAAAGGATTCAAGTGATATATTAGTAGGTTGTGTCTTATTCCTAGAGGTGATGACTGGTAAATCTATTAGCAAGGATTTTATGAAGCTAGAATTACTAAAGCAATGGTGGAAGGAAAGTTTCGCCAACGTTGAAGATGACAATGACACTGAAGACCATTTGGAGAATGCTGCTATGTATGTTAGCATGATGCGTAAATTCCAGGAGTCCAAGCTGGAATAGGATAAAAATATTAAAGAAATGTGAAGCTAAATTAGCTTCAATATTCTATAGAATTAAAATAATTCCAACTCCTAGCCAAGAGGAGTTAAATAATATTTTACATAAATTCTGAGAGTTTACAAAGAAGCAAAAAATGGGAAAAAGGATAGAATAGGATGACCTAACCTTAAAGTTAGTGCAAATAATTTTTTGGAGATCAAAAGATAGCCTGGGCAACCTAAGAATTAGTTCCAACATGCTTTATTTCAAATATAAAATGGTATGTAATGTAAAAAAATGAGATTTAGCGATTTAAAATATTAAATTCAAAATTGGCATTAGAATCACATGAGGCCAACCTATTTTGGTTGACCTAATTAGGGCACCCAGCTTGATGTAATCTTGGTGATTGATTTTGAAACCCTAATTTCATGATGAAATCTATAAATATGAGGCTTTCCCTCATTTTTTAGTTGGATCCAGAATTGTTATAAACACTTTTGGAGCTAATACAAGAAAAAGACATTGATTCTTGGTGTTTTATTCTTTTTTGCTTCATATTAATGCATGGTTCTTGCTTTACAAAGTTATTTTAAGTTATTTGGCTTCATGTTCATTCCTGTTTGTGGCAAAGTGTTGAGGAATATTGGCTAAGTTTGTTGCTCATACTATTTATGATTTTCTACTAGTAAGTTACAGTGTATGGTTAGTATGATCCATTCTAATGCAATAGTTCAATTGTGAATGTTTAATCATATTATGCTAAATCTAGGTATGTGTGTGAATGATTTACAGTTTGAAAATATTTTAAATTCCTTTGAAGATTGCACCATTTCTGTGGAGTTGTAGGGTTTTCCTTGATAAAGCAGAGATAATGTTTTTACTGGGGATTTTTCCATCTAAAGCATTTACCATTTACATGATTGTTCATTAGATTTTAAATTAAATGTCTTCCAAACCCTTTAAATCTTTTGCATTTTCTTTGAGTCTAGGTTAGTATTAGGGAATTGGCATCACACAAGTTGTTATATTTGATGCAATAAAGAACTTTCAAATTTCTAATCGCGAAAATATAGTTAGGGTTTCACTTTATCTTTAGATTTTATAAAACCATTATTTGGGTCTTATAGCTTCCAACCTTGTCAAACCATAAATGCCCTTTGTAATTACTAGCATATCACATCAACAACTGAGCTATTTTTGCATGGTCAAGACTTGAACTTCAAAACTATGGGGTCATTTTATGAAGAAAGTTATCTTTCAAGAGAGATAAAACACTTGTGTTTTATCTATGTTGTAGAGTGCAAAAACACTCATCAACACCTATGAGTTGTTGTATGAAAGGATTCCTACTATCAAATATTTCAGAGTGTTTGGAAGCAAATGTCATATCAAAAGAGATGAAGAGAACTTAGGAAATTTTGGTACAAGATATGATAAAGGTATCTTTCTTGGATATTATAAAAGAAGCAAAGCTTATTAGTGCTACAACAAGAGATTTAAGAAGATTGTTGAGAGTGCAAGTTTCAAAGTGGATGAATAGTTGCAAAAGAAATCAATGGTGATAGATGGGTATGAATCAAATGAGTCCTTTTGTAGGAAAACTGATAGAGATGAAGGTAAGAATAAAGAAGCTCAGATTGAAGAGGAAGAAGCTCTAGAAAGGATCCCTAAGACTCCTAAGTATGTGCAAAAAAATCATTTTGAAGATCAATCATTGGTGACAAAAGAAAAGGTGTTTTGACAAGGATAAAAATTGCTATGGCTGAAGAACAAGTAAACTTATGTTTACTCTCTAAAGTTGAACCTAAAAAAATTATTGAAGCATGCAAGGATGAGGATTGGATCAAGGCTATTGAAGAAGAACTAATACAGATTGAGAAAAACTAGACTTGGGAACTTGTCCCAAGACCAACAAACAAGGATGTAATTGGAACTAAGTGGGTATTTCAGGACAAATTGAATGAGAATGGAGAAGTAGTGAGAAATAAGGTAAGATTTGTGTGTAAAGGCTACTCACAAGTAGAAGGAATAGATTTTAAGGAGGTATTTGCTCCAGTGGAAAGAATGGAAGTAGTTAGATTTTTTTTGGCTTTTGTAGCAAAAATATTTCAAAGTTTATCAAATGGATCTGAAGTTTGCTTTCTTGAATGGTGAATTGGAAGAAGTATTCATTGAACAATTGGAATGATTTTAGTTATGAGAAAATCTAGATATGGTCCTATTGGAACACAATGATCTACTGAGAGGTGGGTGAATCAATAGATACTAAAAATTTACCCCTCAAAAACTTTATGCAGATTACTTTCTTAGTTTCAAATACTTTGTGCAAATTTCTTCTTACTCAAACTCTTGATGTGTAGATTGTAATCTATATACGCAAACATAAACATGAACAAAGAAAATCAACACAAATACTCACAACACCATATATTTGTGGAAAACCCGATATGGGAAAAACCACGCTGACTAAGGCTGCTTAAGTCTACTGCTCAAATCTAGCGTCACAATCCAAATCTTTGTTACAATGTTTTAGGGCTACAACCCAAGGAAGCATCAATTACCTAATTTAGAAGCTACGATGCAGAGCATCCAAAGTGGTGTGTAAGGGCAATCTTGCATCACCCAAAAAAAGTTATATTTCAAGTTTCTCGGCTTTTAGATGTTTTTACATTTTTGGATACCCTTTTCATCATAATGAAATTCCCAATTTACGATTTTTATTTTCTATTCCTGGGTTGAAAGATATTGCAGTTTTAATTTCCCAGATTTGTACCTGAAAAATCTTCTGAGTTAGATTTGAGACAGCTTAGAGCTTCCGAATGGGTTCCAAACTTGCCAAAATTGGCATAGCTGATTTTGAGCACGTTTCTTGACTTTGAGACCTTTCCAACGGTTCAAACGGCTCATGAATCAGAGTCCCGAATCAAAAGTTATGGCCCCTGGAAGTTGGCACACTTTCTAGAAGATACAATTGCAAATGCTCTTTTGAAATTTGAACTTCATGTTGTAAATTTTCAGCGCCAAACTACTTAAACTCAAATTTGAATGTTGTTTTGGCTCCAAACTAAAGAGGGGCCTCATTTATGGGCAGGTTTTAACATTTTGGGTAACTTTTTAGACAAGTTTCTGTATATTGCTTAAAGGGTTATTTTGTAGCTTTCAGAAGCCAGATGTGTTGTAGAACTTAGGATTTGAGATCCTCGCATGTAAGAAGCTCCATTTTCGAATACTAAAATTATTCTCTTGTTTGTGGTTATTTCTATGTCCGAGCTGTGCCTCTATCAAGCAACCACTTCAAGGATGCAACAACACCCTATTTTAGGAGCTACAACCCCAAGTATGCAACAACACCGTAATCTGAACCAGAACTCAGTACAATGATAATAGTTTCAAATATGCATAGACTTGGTTCTACAAAACCTATAATGCATCATTATATTTAGTACATTGTTGCACTTACTGCAACTTGCTTTATCCTACTGAAGCTACACTCTCAGCAACACACCTTGCTTGGCACTTTCCTCTGCACATAGAAAAATCACTGTTCTATCTTGCTGCTATGCTCTTCTTTCTCCTTCTACAGTGTCTCATACATCTGTACTGTACACTCTGTTCTCTCTTTGCATCTGTTGCACACTCAACAATACATAACTCTCTTTAGCACACTGTGCACTCTCAGACTTCACACACACACTACAGATACCACTCAATCAATAATACTCATATTGTCTTCTTTCTACTTAACTCAACCGATCTGCAATCTCTTCCTCGAGATTCTCACCACCGTTCAAATCTTCTCCAATCTTCTGCTAGGGTTTCCTTTATTCGCTAACTTCTCCAACAAGCTGCCAAATCACCTCGAGCCACACACCATTGTCCAACACATAATTAAGACACACTAATAGGGTTTACTAGATATCGTCATATCTTGCATCGAGCCGCCTAGCCTTTAATTTGGTTACATAGAATTTTCTTCATTATCTCTATCAAACCCTAAGAATCAGATTATGCAGTTAATGCTCTCTGTTGTACATTCGATATGGTTTGATTTCAAACTTGTCTGCAATCTATTCTGATGCCTAACAGATTATATCTTCATTCAATTGGTCACTTGGTGCAACTAGACCAATAAATTTCTTCCACTATGTTGGTTACTAGTTGAAACCCCTATTCACATAGACCAAACTGTTGTAGTTTCAAGTTTGAATATTGGCTGTTGATGTTCTCTCTCACACCAATATCCTCTATTCATCTCGGCACCTTTAAATCACCACCATTCAATTAGCTTCAATTTGACTATATCCATTGATCCTTATCTAATTCTAGTCACTTATCACCATTTGATCTTTACTGCTTGATCTCCACTATCAATCTATCATATCACTCTGTCACTCGGACACTTTACCAACTCTCTCCAAAACAAGCAGGTCACATCGATATGCTTGAAATGTTATCTAATCGAGCCCACAACCTACATGTTTTCCATATCATCGCAACCTAATTCACAACATCGATGTGAATTAGTACATCAAGCAATCGTTCTCTGCCACTTGTCAACCTTCGTCACAATCGGGTCCCACTAGTTTCTCGCCTTATCACTCCATTGGAGGGACATCTTCAAGACTCCCACCGATACATCAAAGTCACACTGATGAGAAATCCTTTGACCAATATCGTCTGATCTATCTCATGTGATTTGCACTATTCCCCGCTAACCTCACAAGTCTTGCTTGGGCCCCACCAACATCTCAGCAAGGCTAGCGAGCTATTGCCGTGTGTACACCTCTGACATCACCATCCTATCGGGTTATACTTAGCTTATCACTCCGTCAAGGAGACATGCTTCAAGGTCCTGTTGATACACCAATGTCACATCGATGAGATAACCATCGGGCTATTGAAGAGGCATTCAATCCACTCTCATCGATATGGTATTGTCACATTGATACCATTTGTTGCTACAAACAAGTGGTCCCCACACCATTGTGTCACCACACGTCACCATCCAATATCACTTTCTGCCACATGTCATTTTGTCATTTGCTCTCTGACTGTACCATCAATGCGTATCAACCTTATTGGGTCCCGCAGTTAGCATCGCCTTCAAATCTTCATGTCAGAGAGACATTGACAAAGGTCTCACTAACACCATACTGTCTCATTGAAAACACTTCCATACTCCTTATCACTCCATCAAGGAGGATTCTACCAGAATCTCATAGATACATCAATGTATTGCCAATAAGATAGCTATCAGTGTGTCAAAGAGACATGGACAAAACTCTTCCCGACACCGTATTGTCTCATTGATAAATCTCCATAGTGCCACCATCGCTATGTCAAAGAGACATAGCCCATTCTCTCACCGACCACACATTGTTATGTCAACAAGAACATTGACCCATCGAAGAGACATCTCCCAATATCTCACCGATCACGCACTATCACTTCGATAAAGTTCTCCTTACTCTTTATCACTCCATCGGTAAGTCGCTAAAAGTATGAATATAAGAACCTCTAGTCGGAGGTTGTGAACTTTTGCAAACCCGCGACATGCCGACATATAGCTGTCTCTTCGTACCTTCAGTACACTGCCAACCTAGGCAATGTGGCTGGTCACCAACATGACTAAGTTGCTAAGTCAGAGGGTTTTGAAACTTGAGAACCCCACGACATAGGTTAGGAGAACTTGGAATCCCGTGACAAGAAAATAAACCATTTTCGCCAAACTGATGGAGATGTATAACCTTTAAGTGCTAGGTAGAGGGGCATAGTCACCTCCACGAATGTAGAGACATAAGTTGCACCTAATGCAATTGACAACCACTGATACCAGGTCAACATCAAAATAGAACATTTTGAGGAATCGATGATTGCAACTCTAGGGTTTAACCAGTAAACCCTAATTCTATATGAGAGAAAATAAAATTCATTTATGGACATGTTATACATCCTCTGGGCATGCATAATACCTTTTTGGAAAGCTCTCAAAAAACCCATCATGAATCTACCACTTAATTAACTACTAGATCCACTTCTCTCTCATCCACCTTCTATTATCATGCCAACAATCTCCTTTGCCAGATTTTCCTTTTGATATCAATGACAACATCATAGTGTATGCATTTACTAGCAACCTATACCCATGCTTCCATATTCACTGCAAACCTTATCTCTCCTTGACATAAATGACACTATTTATTAATGCCATCATCCTCACTTGCATGAGCAACTCCATTCCATTTCTGATCCTCTTTCATCATGCTAGCAATTTGCCTTGCATGCTTTTCCCTTTTGAAATCAATGAAAACTATAAGACAACAATCTCCCCCTTTTTCATTGATGGCACAACTTAAATGCTCAATAATAAATGCTCAATGATACTAATTAATGAATGCAACATTTGTACCAGTATCATCTTTACTTTTTCCTTCTATTGTTGCTTCCTCCAATGCTCCTCTTTGAGCATTTGTATGAATTTCTCTCTCTTGCTCAAATGCTTGAGCATTTGCATACTTTCTCCCCCTTTGACATCAATGGAAAAGGGACCATTCCTCCTGAAAGTATTCTCCTCCTTTGACAAGCAGTGCAAAGGGTCTAGCTATTCTCTAATACCCTCCTTTGACTTATTTCTCCTCTTCTTTATCTTAGGTCACCATATTGCTACAACTTTCACTTCTTCTTAGCAATGGAAAAGGGACATTTCTCCCCCTTTGACAGATACCAATTGAAAACAATTTTTTCTCTCATGCCAATTGCTGCATTCAACCTTTTTAATGCTCAATTCCAATCAAGTCTGATATCAATTATAGATATCTTGATTCATGATTTGTACCAATTGATATCATATACTTGACTCCAATTGATGATATCATGCCCTCATATTGATTATCATTCTTATACCAATTGTGAATGTGTTAACTTTATGCTATGTACCAATTGATATCTAGGACTGGACTGTATCAAGTATAACACTGATTTGATACCAATAGAAACTCCCCTTAGACCTTGCACCATTATTCACTAGCTTCATATTAGGGGATCTAAACCAACTAACCTATTCTGAACCAATATGTAATGGTCTGATACTAATTTAAAAAAATATATATTGAACAATTTCCTTTTAGGCATAACTCTTCTTCTTGTATTCAAGAAGCATTTCTCTTAACAAAGCATTTACACCTCTTTTTCTTCAATGACTGATACCAATGGTTGATATCAATTTTTGCAGTAAACTCTCCACCATCTACTAATTTTCTTACACCTTGACAAGTATTTCAAGAAGCAAGAATGTGACCAAAAAATATGTAGCCATCAAGTCGTTAGAAATTTGTAAAACATGTTTTACCTGACTTGATCTCCTTCTTCATTTCTAGGGATGAATGAAATACTCATTTAGCTCCCCCTAGACTCATACCCCATCACTAAAAATTAGTGATGTAAGGCAGAAGCAGCCTCATGGAGCGTTGCCTGCCAATATTTCTCTCTCCAAACCATCTCGTGCACCTTCTTTGATACATCAACCCTCTTTTCATCAGCATGTGAACCATTATTCACTTTGGGAGACATATTCTTATGCTTACTGCATGCATTTGATCTTTCATAATGTGCAGGTGGTCTTGCACAATCTAATTTGTAGTACTTAGTTGTATGACCATAGTCATTAAATTTGTAGCACAATACATTCATTCCTTTTAGAGGATTAGATGAGTTTCTATACATGTAACTTGTATTCCTCTTACTTTGTACTGTAGGTCTTACCAGATCTAATTTGCAGTCTTTAGCTATGTGACCAAAGTTGTCACTTGTAGCATACTACATACATATTTCTTATAGGAGAAAATTAATTTCTATATACATATTTAGTGCTCCTTCTAAGAGCAGCTCTACATTCTCTAGCCCTTTGACCAAAATGATTGTAGGTATAATAGTAACCATTAAAACATGGGGAGTACCTAGTCATAACATTCCTCTGAATAGGATGAGGAGGTCTTCTTTGATTTGGATTTTTCATGCATCTCATCCTAGTAAATCTTTCTGCATCAACTCCCTTTGTGTACTGATTTTTCTTTAGGTTTCTAAGAATTGGTTTCTCCATCTTTTTATTTGTTGTGGGCTCCTTCAATTTAGCAGCAATTTCCTTATCTGGTTTCTTCATCTCAATAGCTGCAAGATTCTTTTCTTCTTTTTCTTTCTTCACTCTAACAGTTCCTTTTTCTGATCTTCCATTTCCAAATTTACATTCTCTGGAGCAACTTGTGTATGCTTCCTCTTTCTTTATGCAACTACTTTCTTCTGCTCTAAATTTGTCATATAAGTTTACAGAAGCACTAGTGGAGGAACTCATTCCTTTCTCAAATCCAAGGCCAACCTTCTCTTTAGGTTTTGATGACTTTTGTGATCTAACTAGTTCATCAAGTATCTCAAAGCCACCCTTCAACTTTAGGCCTTTGTCAATATGCTCCTTGGCTTTCTCCAAATCTCTTCTCAAAGAAACTATCTCTACTTCTAGCTTCATGCACTCATCAGACTTAGACTGTAGTTCAAATTTAACTACATCTTTTTCTCCTCTTTCTTCTTCCACTTTTGTCTTTAAGCTGATCACCATTTGATTAGATTCTTCAAGACTTTTGGTCAGCTTATCAATCTCTTCTTGTGCATGAAACTTTTGTTCTTCATTCTCCTTCTTCAATATTTTAATCTCATCAAGAGCATTGATGAGTTCACCTTCTAGGTCTACTCCATTATCAAAGGTTTCATCTTCTTCATCTTTATCAGAACTCTAAACTCTTCATCAGAGGTAGTTGGAAATGGGTCAATCCCATAGAAACTTTCATGTTCATCATTTGATCTGCCATCTACATCAAATGACCCACTTTCTCTTCTTGTGTGCAAATTATTTCTACTATCCTTTTCCTTATCAGAATAATTTACTTCATCATAAAAACATTTAGAAACAAAATGATTGTGATTACCTCTATGTTTTTTGAAGCCATTTCTTGATCTTCTAAGGGAATCAACTTGCTCTTAATTGGACTCTTGTGATCTAGAGGTAGATGTTTCTTCCCCATTACCTCTTGTTGCAACTTCTCTTCTGGATATATCTACGGTCTTCTTATCCTCATTCAAATTCATGTTTTTAGACTCTCTTCCATATGTCTGAATCTTGGCCTGCACTAAACACTCATCATATCCATACATCCTTTTCAATTTATTCCACACTTCATGTGCACTTTTTCAATGCATGACTTTGACAGATATGGTACTTGACAACTTATTAAGGATTTCATCCATTTCCTTAGGATTATCATTATACACCTTCTTTTCAGCCTTAGATTTAGAGGTGTAGTAGGAGCTGTATATCCATATTCCATTGCCATCCATATATCAAGCCCTATGGATACCAAATGTAACTCCATTTTTCTGCTCCACCAAATATAATCTAATCCATTGAAGAGGGGCACTTCTACTACATATGCATGTTCCTGACTTGCCATTGTGTTCACCTATCCAAGATCTACCTGAGTTGGTTAAGCTTCTCCTAGGGAACCTAGGGATCTGATACCAATTTTTGGAACACAATGATCTACTGAGAGGGGGGTGAATCAATATATACTAAAAATTTAGCCCTCAAAACCTTTATGTAGATTACTTTCTTAGCTTCAAATACTTTGTGCACATTTCTTCTTACTCAAACTCTTGATGTGTATATTGTAAACTAAAGATGCAAACATAAACATGCATAAAGACAATCAACACAAATACCCACAACACCAGATATACGTGGAAAACCCGATATGGGAAAAACCACGGCGACTAAGGCTGCTTGAGTCTACTGCTCAAATCCAATGTCACAATCCACTTCTCTGTTACAATGTTTTAGGGATACAACCCAAGGAAGCATCAACTACCTAATTTAGAAGCAACTACTTCAAGGATGCAACAACACCCTATTTTAGGAGCTACAACCCCAAGGATGCAACAACACCCTAATCTAAGCCACAACTCAGTACAATGATAATAGTTTCAAATATGCATAGACTTGGTTCTGCAAAACCTATAATGCATCATTACATTTAGTCCATTGTTGCACTTACTGTAACTTACTTTATGCTATTGAAGTTGCACTCTCAACAACACACCCTTGCTCTGCACTTTCCTTTGCATATAAAACAATCACTATTCTATCTTGTTGTTCTGCTCTTCTTTCGCATTATGCAGTGTCTCATACATCTGCACTATACACTCCTTTCTCTCTCTGCATCTGTCGCATACTCAACAATACATAAATCTCTTCAACACACTTTGCACTCTTAGACTTCACACACACACTATAAATACCACTCAATCAATAATACTCAAATTGTCTTCTTTCTACTTAACTCCACCGATCTGCAAGCTCTTCCTCGAGATTCTCACCACCGTTCAAATCTTCTCCAATATTCTGCTAGGGTTTCCTTTATTCGCTAATTTCTCCAACAAGCTACCAGATCACCTCGAGCTGTACACCATTGTCCATCTCATAATTAAATACCTGATGAGGTTTTCCAAATATCATCATATCTTGCATTCAGCCACCCAACCTTTAATTTGGTTACAAAGAATTTTCTTCATTCTCTTTGTCAAACCCTAAGAATCAGATTATGTAGTTAATGCTCTCTGCCATACATTCAATCTGATTTGATCTTGAACTCATCTGCAATCTGTTTCGCCACCTAACAAATCAGATCTTCATTCAATTGGTCTCTTGGTGCAGCTAGACCAATAAATTACTTCCATTGTGTCAGTTACTAGTTGAAACCCCTATTCACATAGAACATACCATTGTAGATCTTCAAGTTTGAATACTGGCCGTTCATCTTCTCTCTCATGCCAAGATCCTTTGTTCATCTCGACATCTTTAAATCACCACCATTTGATTAGCTTTAGTTTGACTATCAACATTGATCCTTATATCATGCCAATTGCTTATCATTATCTGATCTTTACTGCTTGATCTCCACTGTCGATCTATCATATTGCTCTGTAGTTGGGACACTTTACCAACTCTCTCTGAAACAAGCAGGTGTCACCAATATGATTGAAATGTTATCTGATCAGGCCCACAACTTACATGTTTTCCATGTCATTGCCACCTAATTCACAACAATGATGTGAATTAGTACACTGAGCAATTGTTCTCCGCCACCTATCAACCTTCATCACAATTGGGTCCCACCGGGTTCTCGCCTTATCACTCAAAAGAGGGACATCTTCAAGACTCCTACCGATACATAAAAATCACACCAATGGGAAATCCTTTCACCAACATCGTCTGATTTATCTCATGTGATCTGCACCATTCCCCACTGACTTGGCAGGTCTTTGCTCGAGCCCCACCAACATCTTAGTAGGAATAGAGGGCTATTGTCGTGTGTACAACTCTAACTTCACCATCTTGTCGGGTCCTCCTTAGCTTATCACTCCATCGAGGAGATATGATTCAAGGTCCTACCGATACACCAATGTCACATCGATGAGATAACCATCGAGCTATCGAAGAGGAATTTAATCCACTTTCATCGATATGGTATTGTCATGTCGACACCATTTGCTACTACAAGCAAGTGGTCCCCACACCATCGTGTCACCATATGTCACCATCCAATATCAATTTCTACCACATGTCCTTTTGAAATTCCCTCTCTGATTGTACCATCAATGCGTGTCAACCTTACTGGGTCCCGTAGTTAGCATCTCCTTCACATCACCATGTCAGAGAGACATTGAGAAAGGTCTCACTGATGCCATATAGTTTCATCGACAACACTTCCATACTCCTTATCGCTCCATCAAGGAGACTTCTCCTAGAGTCTTTCTGATACATCAATGTCTCATTGATAAGATAGCTATCAGTCTGTCGAAGAGAAATGGAAGAAAATCTTCCCGACACCGTATTGTCTCATCGATAAATCTCCATAGTGCCGCAATTGCTATGTCAAAGAGAGACAACCCATTCTCTTGCTGACCACACACTGTTATATGAATAAGAAGAACATTGACCCATCGAAGACACATCTCCCAATATCTCGCCGATCATGCACTATCAATCCGATAAAGTTCTCCTTACTCGTTATTGCTCCATCGGTAAGTCACTAAAAGTTTGAACATAAGAACCTCTAGTCAGAGGTTGTGAACTTTTGCAAACCCGTGACATGCTGACATATAATTGTCTCTTCATACCTTCAGGACACTTCCAACCTAGGTGATGGGGATGGTCACCAACATGAATAAGTCACTAAGTCAAAGGGTTTCAAAACTTGAGAACGTCGCGACATAGGGTAGGAGAAATTGGAATCTCGTGACAAGAAAATAAACCATTTTTTGCCGAATAGATGGAGATGTATAACCTTTAAGCGCTAGGAAGAGGGGCCGGTCATGTCCATGACTATAGAGACATAAGTTGCACCTAATGCAATAAAAAACCATCGATACCAAGTCAACATCAAAATATAACATTTTGAGGATGCTATGACTGAAACTCTAGGGTTAAACCTGTAAACCCTAATTCTATCCAAGAGAAGACACAATTCATTTCTGGACGTGTTATACATCCTCTGGGCCTACACAATACCTTTTTGGAAAGCTCTCAAAAAACCCATCACAAATCTACCACTCAATTCACCATCAGATCCACTACTCTCTCATCATGCCAACAATATTCTTTGTGAGATTTTCCTTTTCACATCAATGACAACATCATAGCATATGCATTTACCAACAACCTATACCCATGCTTCCATATTCATTGCAAACCTTTTCTCTCCTTGACATAAATGGCACTATTCATTAATGTCATCATCCTCACTTGCATGAGCAACTCCATTCCATTTTTGATCCTCTTTTATCATGCTAGCAATCTTCCTTGCATGCTTTTCCCTTTTGAAATCAATGACAACTATATTTCAACAGGTCTGCAGATTAAAAAAGACACTTTATGGATTGAAGCAAGCTCCCAAAGCTTGGTATGCAAGGTTGAACAAGTACTTGATACAACAAGGATTCAATAAAGGTACCACAAATAGTAATCTTTACTTCTAAGCTGAAAAAGATCAAATCTTGATTGTAGTTGTGTATGTTGATGATATAATTTTTTGAGAAAATGAAGCTATGTGTAAGAGATTTGTAGAAGAGATGCAAAAAGAGTTTGAGATGTCTATGTTTGGGGAGACAAATTTCTTCCTTATGCTGCAAATCAATCAAAAATGAAAAGGTATATTCAGTTTACAATCAAAGGTATGTCAATGAAATGTTGAATAAGTTTGGAATGGAAGATTCTAAACCAGTACATACCCCTGTGGTTAGTGGTTTCAAGCTGATAAAGAATGATGAATCTCCTAAGGCTGATCAGAGAAAGTATAGACCAATGATTGGAGGGATGTTATACCTAACTTTTACTAGATCAGATATCATGCATGCAATTTGTCTTGTGGCTAGATTTCAAGAAGATCCTAGAGAGTCACATGTTGCAAGAGTGAAGAAGATATTTAAATACTTGAAAGGCACTCCAGAACATGGTTTATGGTATCAAAAGGATACTAATTTTTCTTTGAGTGCTTATACAAATGCAGATTGGGTAGGTTGTGTGGATAACAGGAAAAGTAAAAGTGGTGGTGCATTCTTTCTTAGATGTAGATTGGTGTCTTGGCTAAGCAAGAAGCAAGACTTAGTTTCATTATCCATTGTAGAGGCAAAATACATTGCAATAGCATCTTGTTGCAAACGGGTGTTGTGGATGAGGAAAACCTTAAAGGATATCAAAGTGGTATACGATGAACTAATTTCTATCTTTTGTGATAATACAAGTGCTATTAGAATTTTAAAAACTCTGATAATGCATTCAAAGACAAAATATATCTTAATCCAGTATCACTTTTTGAGAGAGAAGGTTGTAGAAAATGAGGTGAAGCAAGAGTATGTGCCTATAAAGGACCAGTTTGCTGTCATATTCACTAAGGATCTTTCTAAGTGTAGTGTAAGAAAATGTATCTTTGGACATTTTCATGCTCATTTGGGTCTTTCTTATGGATGTTGGCCTAGTTTTTCCTAGATTTAATGTTGTAATGTGGTCAACACATTCACATTAGGTCTTGGACCCTTGTGAATCAATAAGAATTCTATGATGTTTTGTAAAAGTGTTGTGAAGAGTTGTAACCCACTTTCACAATTTTCTAGGAACTTATTAATTTAATTCACTTAAATAACCTCTTTTTATCACTTACCAAGCTTTATTTCAAAGTGTTATAACAAATTTTCATGCATTTCTAGGCTTGTCATCAATAATTTGACCCTTTCTTATGTTTAAATGGCCCCTTTATACCAAGCCCTACTTAAGTGTATTTTAGAGAATAATCTCGTTAAACATCATTTAATACACTTTAATTACCAAAACCCACTTAAAATCCCCTAGTGGGACCAAGTCGCCACTAGGGGCAACTTAGTCCCACTTGGCTCAAAAATCAAAATTATTTCAAAATTCTGGCGAGATATTATTTTCTAAGCCTTGAGGTTGGCCTGTGATGTGGAATTTTCGAGAAATTTTGTATAATAATGTATAAATATAGGGTTTTTCCTCTCATTTCACCCTCATTCATTCACCTAATCATTCATTCATCATTCATCATCTCTCTCAAGTCAAGCAAACTAGGGTTTTAGCATCTTAAGTCATCAAGACAACTTTCTAAGGCATTCAAGGGTAGATTCTTCATCTATTGCTGCATAAATTCAAGATCTATCATCATGGAAAGTCTTATTTCATGTTCATGCTTCATCTTATTTCTTCATTTCCAGTTTAATTACCTAAAAGGGGTTTGACCAAGGCAAACCCCCATTCCCTAACATTCAACATTTCTCTCTCTTTCTTTGTGCGTTTGTAGATTTAGGTGCTTGGATGACTTGGACATGATTGAAGAATAGGTTTCAAACTTGTTGAAGTCATCTCCCTATTGGAAAGGTCAAAATATCCACAAAAAGTCACTTACAGCCTCAAAAATCAGAGTTTTAGAACTGGACACCTGGAGGAATAGAAAGTGTAGACCGAGAGCTTCCGTTACCACTTTCAGATTTTTAGAAAATCCAAAGTGGACTAAGTCACCATCAATGGTGACTTAGTCCATCACATGTTTTTCAAATGTTTCAGATTCCGTGATGCCCATTTGGATAAAATGGGCTCTAAAAAATAACTCTTCAGATCCGACCAAGCTGCCCAAAATGGTGTAAGTGTCCCAGCAGGTCAAAATTTTAGGATTAGTAACATTTCTAGTCTCCATTCTAGTCTACAACACATTTATAGGTGCACCTCTTTAGTTTCATTAAGTTCTATTACAGTTTACTTGCATTCTTAGGTCACTTTGCATATCACAACATGTTTTCAAACAAAGTGCATTTCCTTAGTTTTGCATTAATAATAATTCTCTTTTATCCATTCTTTACATTTAGGACATTCTATTTAGACATATTTCAATCATATTTGAATTATTCTTGAGTGAACGATCATAGTTTTTGGTGTATCTCTCTCCTTTTAGGTGCAAACCCCTAGAAGTGTAAGAGAGCCCTATCCCCAAAAATATATGGTTAATTTTGGTGAACCCAACTTTTTAAATACCTTCTTCTCTAATTTGGAGTCCATCATCATCCTAGAATTAGCTTGCATTAACTTTACATTAGGGTTTGCATTGATTAATTTACATTCTAGGGTTTTAAAATTTTGCATTAGTAAAAGTGCATATAGGTTGCATTTTTGCATCTTAAATCATTGATTTTTTTTGAAATTTTGCATTTGCATCTTAGGTCTGCATCATACAGCACAAAAAACATCAAAATCAATCAAAAAAATTTGAAATTTCTGAAAAAATCCCTACTGGGACTCATTTGCAACCTTGGGCGACTTA
>VDFB02294530.1:0-28932 GCA_007258455.2 Sequoia sempervirens | reverse complement strand
GTTAGGGTTTGGGCTAAATCAGAGTTAAGGTTCAATTAGAATAAGTGTTCACTTAGGGTTATTGTTAGCTTAAGATTGGGCTTAAGATTTAACTTATATAGTATTTTGGATAATAGAAACAATTTTGATTGATTTAATATTTTCTAAATTCATTATTGAATTTAAATCTTATAATTTATTCTCTAAATTCATTATAGAAACAATGTATGAGAATTTATTCTCTTGATTTTGAGGGTGAAAGTGTGGCTACATAGGGTTTCTATACATAGTATTTGTAGGAGAATGGTATCTCTATTTTGAATTATTCTAAACCTTATTTCTATGTAGTAGTTTTTAAATTCATTTTGTTGTTATACTCTATAATTAATAGTTTATATATTGTACTCTCTCTATACATTATTTTTAGGAAGATTGGGGACACTAATAGAACCTTCATTTTTTTTTTTTAAAAGACTAAGAAATGTATGAAAATTTGAAAACATGAAAACCATGATAATAAAAGTGAAAATAAAAATTTAACATAGTAAAAATGGCCAATCATGTGCCAAAAATGAAAAGAACCATTTGTTGTTACTCTAATATTTCAACCACATACTAAATTACCAAGTGCATTTTATAAATGTATCATGCAATTGGAGCACAATATTGGGAATCAATGTGAATGATTCTCATCAAGAAATTAGACAAGCTTTGAGATTGAAGGACCTAAGCTCTTTGTAGGTTTTCAATGAATATTTAATTAGCCACTAATAGGAAAAATAAAAAAATAGATAAATATGAAAATAAATCATAATTAATCTCTAAGAGTGTTGTGCTAAGAATTACATACACATCTCATAAATTTCAATAGAGGCATTAGACACATTTATAGAAATAAAGAAAAGAAATAGCTATTTAGATAGTTATTAATCTACAAAAGATTAGGACTCATTTATTTCATAAGAGATTAATAAAAATAAGTTTTTATTAATAATTTTGAATTTGATAATTTTGAAATTATCATAGATGTAAAGTAAAGATAAAATATTTTTTCAACAAAATAAATAAAATGGCCAAACAAATAATGGGATTAATCAAGAATACGATATTGCAAAAATATAATAAATAAAAGAATATGCATAATTGTACATAAGCCATCAAAAGTCTAAAATACCTATTTTTATAAAAAAATAAAAATCTTAAAACACCAAAAGTTATTAAACTAAGCTCCATGAAACACTACCTTCCATATAAAAGTATACATGATACTTATAGAAACAAATTATGTAGGATACCAAAAAATTGTTAAAAAGATAAGATAAGATAAAATTATAAATGAAATTAATCATATTAATTTCATAGTTAAAAAGATAATTCTATGGATCTTTAAATATACATATATAATAATCTTTAAATCTTTATTTAAAAAAATATATATTATATTTTATAAACTTATACTTTAAATTTTTTAATATTTGTTATACTCTAAATCTAAGATGTTCAATATTCATTATTATTTTTTAAATTGTAATATTGATTAAAGATATATAATCAATTATATTTATAAGATTTAAATTCAATAATGAACTTAGAAAATATTAAATCAATCAAAATTGTTTCTATTATCCAAAAATACTATATAAGTAAATTGTAAACTATTATAATATAATATTTAATTTTCTATTTCAAATGCTAAATAATTCTAATGTTAAATTTTTATAATTATAAACTTACCTTTTAATGATGTTAGTGTTTTTCATTAAAATTATTTTTTCAAGCATATATTAACATACCTAGATATATTCACCAAAATCTATTATTTATTATTGATTATGTAATTTTGTATGTATAATATATTTAAAAAAAATAAAAATATATTTTTGACAAAAAAATATATATTTAAAAAATTAAACAATATATTTTTTAAATTAGAAATATATTAGAAATATTTTGAATGTATTCAACTATTAAAATATGATTTTTTTTAATATACCATTGAAATCACTAGTTGCCTTAATTTCTCCGCTTTTGCTCATTTTTAATGAATTTCCCCTCGGCCTTGTCAAATATTTCATTTTAAATGTTTTGCTTTGGAAGCAATGAAACATTTAAAATATATTGCACAAAAATTTCCTCGGGCTCCACCTTGTACAATCCACGTGGCACCCACCCGTGATTTCACAATCAACCAAAGCACCATCGCGGGATGGCGGGGAACGACTTAGATAAAAGGACAGTTGATGAATAGTCATGCAAATTTGATACCCAGATGGGACATGTGTCACCCGCTCGCAATATCGCCATCCTACAATTCCTGATCACGAGATGGCAGGCAACTGTTGATCTTGAAGGAATTTTGATCGACGACAATGCGAATTTCATCCTTCTAAAAAATAAAACTTTCATTAAAGGGCAAGGGGAAATTACTAGGTGGATGGAAAACAACGACATAAGTTTTTTTAAAACCGTTCAACACAGGGCCAACCAAGACTTAGGAAAATAAAATCCGTAGAGGAAATAAAATATTAAGACCAAAGGGACCAAGCCTAGATAGAATGATGGGGCATAAGATGTTTTTAAAACCCTTCAAAAAATGTAATGGCGAAATAGATCCCAACCAAGGAATTAGGTAAACACAAGGGTTTAAGATGAAGACAAAGCTAAAACCCCAGCCCTAAGAAATTTTCCAACACCATGAAAGCCCAGTGACATAAGGCAGGGAATGAGTGAAACATTAGGAACAAAATTTGAAGTTCCATCAATACAAGCATTGGATAATATTATATTAATAGTTTTTCTTAACACAAATATAAAAGGTGAGCACTATAAATAACATGTATTTTCCCATTAAATGAACGACAAAAAGTTTTAGTGTTCAACTATTGGTCCATTTTTGTTCAATATAATTTATATTTTAAATTATTATGTGTTGTTTTATAACAACAAATAGATTTTTTGTGTTCAACTATTAGTCCATATGTGTTGAATATAAAAGGTAGAGATATCAAAGATTTATGGTTGTCAATAAGTATTTACTCTCTCTCTCTCACTCACTCACCCACTCCCTCTATCTCTCTTCCCTCTACCCTAAACCCTAAACCCTTAAACCCTCTACCCTCTACCCTTTACCCTCCCTCCTTCTCTCTCTCTCTCTCTCTCTCTCTCTCTCTCTCTCTCTCTCCTTCTTCCCCTCTTCCCCTCTCCTTTCCCCCTCCTAATTCTTCTCTATGTATATATATATCTCTCTCTCTCCCTTTTCCTTTCTCTCTCTCCCTTTCCCTCTATCTCTCTCTCTCTCTCTCTCCCACCCTCCAACTCCTAATTACTCTCAGGTATATAGAGAGGAGTAAGAGGGAGGTAAAAGAGAAATAGAGATAGAGATATAGAGTAGGAGAGATGGAGGGGGAGATGGATTCAATGAGAGAGAAAGGGGGGAGAGGGAGAGATAGCTCAATAGATAGAGGGGGGAAGAGGCGGGAGTGACATAGATAGTGGGAGATATAGAGAGTGACAGGGAGAGATATATCAATCACCCTCCCTATATCTCTATCTATTTATCCTTATCTCTTTATCTCTCTACCCCTCTCTATCTCTTTTTCTCCCTTTCTATTTGTATGTTTGTCATTATCTCCCTCTCTCCCTATATTTTCTTCCCTATATTTGTCTGTCTCCTTAAGTGTGCAGTGGGTACACTGAAGAGGTCTTAAAGGAGAACTATCATCTCTTTAATCAAATGGCATGCTACCTTGAGCATAACTCCCCAAGGACACATGCCATCCTTAGATTGTTGACATGAAACAACCAATCAAAATTTATTTTCTGTCTCTCATATTAATATATACTACTATTATATTAAATATAATTTGTATTATATAAAAATATACTTATTATTTATTATTAATTATAATAATTTTATACTTATTTAATAATTTTGTTAAAGAATATAATATCTAATTATAATAAGTTGAATAATTATATTATTTATTATGTAAAATATAGCTAATATATACTTAACTATATTTTAGAATATTAAAACCTAGCTAAATGGTGCCAAAATTTTGAACTTAATTAACATATTATAAAAGCTAACGAAACCAGGTTGTAGCTCGTCAAATTGGAGAAGTGAAAGATCTATGCCGGCGCAGAGGAAGAGTTTGGAGTAGTGAAAACAAGGTCAATGCCAGCGCCGAGGAAGAGTTTGGAGGAGTGAAATAAGGTCAATACCAGCACCGAGGAAGAGTTTGGAGTTAAAACAAGGTCACTACCAGCACTGATGAAGAGTTTGCAGGAGTGAAAAAAAGGTCGATATCAGTGCCGAGGAAGAGTTTCGAGGAGTGAAAACAAGTTCAATACCAGTGCCGAGGATGAGGTTAAGGGCACTCACGAAAAATCGATGAACAAGGGGCAATGAGTATTGTAAATTTGGCACCCCCATTCTCTTTAACCTTCAATTTTCATGCCTAGTTTCCAAAGATCTTCTTGTACATTGGCACCCCCATTCTCATAAAATGGTATAAGATAAGACAGAAAAAATTAAATAGCTTATATAGAACATATCCACCTACAATCTCATTCAAGCATTTTAATTAATTTCTTGAATTAAACCTAAAACAAGAATCATACACACCACAATAATGAGATGAACGAAACAACCCTTGATCATTTTATTCAAACTTCAGATATGCTTGTACAATGGAGAGACATGAGTTTGAATTAATCATATCAATTCAAATGCCAATACTGTCATAAAACATCAAATCCACATGAATTCAAAACCTACTACAAAATGACTCAAAACCTAAATTGCATTTTCCCTAAAACCATCAAACTTTACAATTTGCTTTGCAAGTTCATCTAGAATCGACCAAAATTATCTAACTTGCTAACTCGTACTTCTGGCCTTGAAATCCTTCTTATAGAAAAAGGAGGAGCAAACAAGCATTGGGCCATAAAGCACATGTGTCACCATCCAATTGGACCGCCTTATACTCTTCATCAGCTAGCCAATCAAAACTGATCACCTCATTCACCTTGACACTATAAGGTTTGTACTTAACTGCCACCTAATTCGCTTCTCTTTCAAAAGACTCCAAGAATGAGTTGGTGCTAATGATTTTGTCCATACAGCTCACCAACAAATCATAACCAAACCGCTGTGGTTTTGTAGTCCAAACATGATATAAAGTGGCTTCCATACTTTTTGTGATTATTGTAGCTGTGTAAGAGGCCCCATGGATACTTGTAATTGTAGGATGAGAAATAAAGAAGGTATAGTTGTTGTCCTCAATAGTTTTGTGAAGAAAGCATGTGAAATGAGAGGTTCAAGCCTAGGTTTCAACAAAACATGTATGGGAGATCTGATTTTATGAATTTGTATCCATGTGCAGACCTAATGGGTTGTTTCTGAAAACTAAATATAAATGATATACACACACACACACACACATATATATGTATGTATATGTATTTTTAAATGTAAATGTAAATGAAATTACTGGATGCTCTCCTAGAACAATAAATGCAACATATCATTAAAGAAATCTATATCTATGTATATAAATGTGTATTTCTAAATGCAAGTGTAAATGCAAAGAACATATGGTTTTGTAGTGTTATAGATACAACATATCCATAAATTAATGTAATTGAAATTCTAAAGTCTCTTTCAACACATATAATATGAAATCAATCAAACTATTAAACTACATGAAATAAATGAAAACAAAGAAATGTATATGTATGTGTATTTGTAAATGTAGGTGTAAAATAAATAAGAATAATGAAAATTATTAAAGAATACAAGGAAAGGTCTCCTCCCTTCTTGGTAGTGATAACCTCCTCCACACACAACCCTTAAAAATTATGAATAAAGGAATATAATCTTTGAAGAACTCAAAGTTGCTTCTCTCCTACCTAATGCAATTAGTCATTTTATCTAGGTTACAAACATTTATAGTGATTACTAGAGGCACATAGACCAATTCTTCATAATAGAAGAATTTGATCATACTTTTCCAATGATGGAATTATGAGAAAACCTTAGATTAAATGAATAATTCCTAGCTAAGTTCTTTAAATCATGTCCAAACGTATAAGAGAAGACTGCTGCTATGTGTACTTGGATACCATGGAGAAAGGCTAGTCTTTGGGCTCTTTCATCAATCATCCTACCTTAAAACATACCAAAAATCTCCTAGCAATTAGACATAGCAAGATTTAATATGAATTTAAAATAAATTATTGCCAAAGCGTAAAATTATGATGACTTAACCAGGCCTAGTACACACTCCCTCCCCATTAACCACTTATACATATGGAAATAAAATGTAAATTTGCTACTATTTTTAGTTATGTAGGTGTCCAATAAACCACTTGGTGGTGTTTTCCTTCAAGTTTATTTACTTGAATGAAGATCAAAAGTCCTTTGATTACAATTAGAGAATACATTTGAGGCCTTGGTTGTGTAATTGGTGGACCATAGTCACATTTAACACTTGTTACAAAGTTTGGGAGTAAAAATGTTAAGTAGATTTGATTTTTGATGGATACATTTGGACGGTAGTAACAATAGATTGCAATCTATCAAGACTTGATTACCTTATAACTTGTGAAATTCTAGCGATGAAATGATAGATTAATCATAATGTCACCTTGGGATCACACATCACCATGAAAGAACTCTATCCAACATCCTTATGAGTGCAGGTACCACCAAATAGGTATTTTCTTAGATCTGTCTTCCTCGAGCGAGGGAAATTTAGGAAGAGAAGAGGAAAGCAAGACATGTAGTATGTCTAAAAGAGGGAGATCAACTAGAGGTCAAAAGATTAGAAGAAAATTTCATAAATGCACGGATTTTTTTCTTGCTAAAGGGGGATCATATTCTTATGATAATGAGAGCATAGGCGATGTTGAGGTGCCCTTGAGGTACAAACATCTATGGAAACAATGGATACCCAAGGAACTTCCTCCAATAAACACTGATTTTTGTGTCAATGAGAGGATATATCACATAGCACCATTGTCATTACATGGTTTGGGCCTATTTTACATGGATGGCATAAAGGTCTGTTACGACAAAGTTACTAAATTGATAGAGTATGTTGGACCCTGTTACAGTTACAAAGATTGGATGCAACTGGTTCAAAATACACGAAGTATGCGTAGGTATGCACTATCAGCAAATTATATACAACTAAAAGATAAGGATCAAAATAAAGGAGTGGCTATGTACATTGACGGAAGGCCAAAAGTATCAGGGAATATTGCAAGGTTTATAAATAGTACATGACTTGGGTCAACAAATAAGCAACCCAATTGCATATTCGAGGTGCGCAAGGGAAACCATGTATTCGTATGTGTGATAAAATCAATAACTGTAGGGGAAGAGTTGCTAATCAATTACAATTCGAATCACTTAGTTACAAACACAGTTACTATGGGGGTGGTACATACTATGTACCATTTTACCCAACCTCCAATTAGTGACTCCTATATACCATTTTATTCTTATGTTTTTTTTTCATAAGTCTATTGGTTTCATTTCGGTAATATTTTTTTATATTTAATTTTTTCCACAGGGGGACATTGATCGTACAAATATGGCTCTAGCCCAGAGCACAGATCGCGATGTATCTTCAGGCGCTTCTACTTGATAGGTTTACCTCATTGTAATTGTACAAATTAGATACGACCAAAATGTTTTATTATTATGTTTTTTTCATAAGTTTTTTGGGTTAATTTCGATAATGTTTTTAATATTCTTGTTGCAGTCAACTGATCAAGGAAAGGCACCAGCAGTAGAGGAAAGCATCCATAGTGAGGTGTAGTCAATATTTTGTGATAATGGCATCGCTTATTTACCAAACCCTTTCAATACAATAAAGAAGCTCCAAAAAAACTACAATGAAGAAATGGCTAAGTTGATGTTCATAGTGCCTCAAACAGATGAGATAAGAGAGAGGGTTAAAGTATTGACTGAGAGATTACAAAACTTGCAAGTAAGCTATCATGAGGTATTTAATTATAACATAAGTTCATTCATGGTTTTATATTTTGTACTCTTTTATGTCATGAACTAAAATATGTGTTGTTTTTATAGGGTTATTTCCCTCCTCATGATGCTCCTGGCCATGATCAAGGCACGTAAGTGCTTCCCAGGAGTAAGGTTGGTACAAGTGTCCATCCCGATCTTCCCACATACATCACATCATCTCGACCTCATCATCCGTGCCTATATTGCCGTATGAAATTTTGGCAACACATACCATGCAAGCATTCGTTAATGCACCCTTTGGTAGCGAACACATACCAGAACATGTGCTAGGACATGTACCTAGGGATGCAGAGCCCATTAGTATTGGTGATGTTTTAGCAGCATTTCCTGGATCTTCCTGTGTTACTAGTATGGGAACATTTTCGGTCACACTTGTGGTGACCGAGGATTTCATTCCCATAAAGAGAGAAGGTCCCAGGTACTTTAAAATGTTTTAATTATTATTCTATATAATCCAATTGAAATTTACTTATTGATTGCTCTTTTTAGACTATTGATCCCATGAACATTTTGTAGGAAATGATGTTTTTTATAAACATCTAAGTGATATTACATTGAAGCTCTTCGGGCCCACTATACGTACATGGTGGAATGCCCAAATGAAGATTTAAAAGATAAGTTCATTAACCATTTAGTTGTGTTGTTCGGTGATAAAACATTCAACCGATCCAAAGTCCTTAAGAAAGCTAGTACCTATCTAAAGTATGTGAGGGACCAATATAGGTCACATTTAGAGAAGAACAAAAAGTACGAGCATCCCCCCATGATTCTGGAGAGGGAGTGGAAGGACTT
This sequence comes from Sequoia sempervirens, assembly GCA_007258455.2. Lineage (NCBI taxonomy): Eukaryota > Viridiplantae > Streptophyta > Pinopsida > Cupressales > Cupressaceae > Sequoia > Sequoia sempervirens. The sequence continues at coordinate 20,105 of VDFB02294530.1, read as the reverse complement.
GGTGTCCGATCGAAAGGAGAAGGCTGAAAAGAAAAAAGGAAAGACACCACCAGGCCAAGGAAGGTATGTGATATAGAAGCATAAATCTGCAAAAAATCCTGATTAATCGCGATTTTTAAAAATTTGCAGGCTGGACAATTTTTCCCTGATTTTTTGAAAAAAAAATTGAATTATTGGTCAATGATTTTTTTCGTTTCAAATTGCAAAATCGCAAAAAAAACGTGTTTAAAATCTACAAAAAAACGTGAATAAAATTGAGCTAATTTTTGTGCAAAAAAGCCCATGAGACCATGGCTTGTTGCTTACTATTATGCTTGATAGATTTTCCACATCCATAACTTGTTTGAGTACCTGCTTTTAGGATTTGAAGCATATTAGCGGGCAATGAATTGTTTGATAAAATGCTTCAGTATGTATGAAAATGCAGCTGTATAGACAACAAGGTAGTGAATTGCTTGAAAAATGTGTCTGAAAGAAATGTAGTCTCATGGCATGGAATGCCATGATGAATGCCATGACAAGCAAATTGTTATGGATTGTCATGGCATTCCATCACCATGAGACTATATTTTCTTTTTAGGAATTTTCAAACAATTCACTGCCTTTTGGCGTTATTGCTTACTATTATGCCTTTGCAGATTTTTCATGCATCCATAGCTTGTTCGAAGCACCGCTTAGGTTTTTAATTTTTAGCCGTGAGCATGAAGGCATTGAACCTTGATAAAATGACGGTATACATGTATGAGAAGATAGAAAGGTAGTGAACTATTTGAAAATGCTTCAAAAATGTATCATGCGATGGAAATTAACGACGCAATGAAAGAAAATTGTTATGGAGTGTCATGGAATTCACCATCATATACTACATTTCTCAGGAAATTTTGAAATAGTTCAACGCTTTTCTATGCTATTACTTGCATTATTATGCTTTGATAGATTTTTTCCAAGCATCCATAGCTTGTTTGAGTTACCTATTTTAGGATTTTAGCCATAGCAGCAAGGCAATGAACCTGCTTGATAAAATTATTTGCAGATACAAGGAAAAGGTAGGCATAGAATCGTCACCATCCGATATTTATGCGCTTGTAGTATGTTTCGTAATGCAATCAATGATATGAATATAACCAACAAAAATCTATTACTTCTATAATTCATGGATTGAACTCTGTATTTTATTTGCTCTCAATGTTTGTATGCTATGGAAATGCCATTAAATTTTTTTAAAAGTAGTATGCTATTTGTGATACTATCAACAATGCAATTATATACTGATTACTCTTTCTTTTTACATAATCTAACGTATTTCAAACTTTTCATAGGCTGCCCAACACATCAAAGGCAACAAAGGCAAGACTAGAAAAGCACGAGCAACACAAACTTGGCTTTGGTGGTTATATGAAATTAGCCACATGAATTGTAAGTATCAATAAATGAAATATTGCATCCAAATTATAATAAATTGAAAACAATTTTGGTTTTATCACACCATAGAAGCAAAATTCACGATCTTATGCAAAAATGTAGGGCTCTGAATTCAACATAGTTCCCACATAAGAGGACCTAAAGATTTCCTTCCAACAAGGCTATGGAGCCGTGGTTGAATGCCTAAGCGTATTGACTGGGAAAAAACAATCTTCCATTGCATCTGACACACAGGTAAATAAACTCAATAAAGTTTATTTAAAATTGAATACTTGTGCAATCTATTCAATATTAATTTCACCATAAAGTAATTACATGCCTATTTGTTTTAAACATTCAAGCAATGATAATACTCCACATGACATTGGAATGCAACCTAGTGAGGGTGGAGCACAACGTGCATATGAAGGTCATGGTGTGCATCCTGGTACTTCAGAGCATGTAGAGCGTGATCAACATGCTGAGCATGATTGGGCTAGAGAAGATCAGGAATATGATGTGGCCCCATCAGGTAAAGAGGACCACTATAAAGTTCTTTTAAACATATTTAATTGCAATTGGTGTATTAATTAATGTAACCTTTCGTGTTTCAACTTTAGAGCATGTAGAGTTTGATCAATGTGTTGAGCATGATCAGGCTAGAGAATATTAGGAACATGATGTGGCCCCACCAAGTAAAGAGGACCACCCTCATGTTCTCTTAGACATATTTAATTTCAATTGGTGTATTAATTAATGTAACCTTTCGTGTTTCAACTACAGATCAAGATTTAGAGGGTGTTCAACATGTTGAGCATGAGTCTATAAAAATAGTTCAGGAACATAATGTGGACCCATCAGGTAAATATAACCACTCTAATGTTATTTTAATTAATGAAATACTTGTAACAATAATAATAAAACATATTAGTCTAATATTTCTTTCTTATTGCAACAGATGCCCCCTTGCAATAGCGTCCACATCATAAGCATACGACTAGGCATACATTAAGATCATAAACAGAGGGAAGAACAACTAAAGGGGGGACAAATAATGATTTAGAAAATGATACTCCACTTCAGCTTTTTGTAGCTTTAAAAAAGAAACAAAAAAAAAGTGATTATAATCATATCATGACAACCATATTTTTGATAATATGTAAAAACTGAAAGAATGAATATTATATGTTAATGAATGAATGTTATATGTTATTAATGGATGAATGAATGATTAAAGTTATATGATTGGGTATGGGGAATTGAGAGTGATGTGAGGAGGGGGGAAGGGGCCAAATGAGCTTCCACCGTCACGTAGTTGGCCCTGTTAAGTAGAGAATATTAAACTATTCTTGAAACAAATAGAAGCTCAATAAATAATGCACTTTTCAATATAAGAAATGCATCGTTTGAAGCATCAAACCAATATGCAATTTTTATGTATGATCAGTCGTTAGTCTCTGTAATGGTACATTTCCATGATTTTTTTTTTTTAAATTGATGCTTTGTCACAATTTCGATGACACCCACTAACGAATCAACGAAAAGGATTGACGAAGTTGCTATAGCTGTGACGAAGGTTTCGTCGTAACTCCTTGCTCTTTTCATCACAATTTCGACGAATGTTTGGCGTTCTTTCGATGCTACTCCTTGCTCTTTTCATCACAATTGCGATGAACGTTTGGTGTTTTTTTGACGCTACTCCTTGCTCTTTTTGTTGCAATTTTGATGAACTCCTAGTGTTGTTTCGACACTACTACTTTCCTATTTCATCGCACATTCGATGAACTTTTGGTGTTGTTTTGATGCTACTCCTTGCCCATTTCGTCGAACTGGCGACGAACTTCTGGTGTAATTCATCAGTGGATACACGAAGTGTTCATCAATATTCTAATGAAAGTATGAACCATTTCACGATGCTGACGACCGACGATTCTTCGCCATTATTTCAATGTTTAATTTGTTGTCGGCCTTTCGATGAAAAAAAAAGCAACACAAATATTTTTTCCATTTCATCACTTTTCTAACAAAGATTTGTCGAACGATTGACAAATGACCATTAGAAAATGGTGTAAAATTCAATAGTGATTCCTTTCGGCCTCACAAGTTCTTCCACTAGTACCATTTTTGGTCTTTGCTATTGGCCTCACCACATGTTATGTCGGTACACTTTTGAGGAGGTAATGAGGTTATTTTTGTAGAAAAGTGCACAATTATGCCATGTAGTCCCTGCATGGCTTGTTTAATTTTGCATCACTATCGGACACAAAGTGTGACATGTGGCCACTCTGTGGGGTTTTCTAACAAGAAGCTCAAGAAAATTTTGAGAAATTATTGTCATTACACCAAGTGGCCCTTTTATGTCAAAAGGGGTTCTACAATGTTGAGAATGGAATTTTTGAAGAGCACTACCAGGTGTCGATGGTTTTATCCTTCTCCAAGTAGTCGTAGGTGTTGATATCCACTCGATGACACCATTGTTGCTCACACGACCATCATATCAGATTTTTCTGCCAAGTTTTTCAAAGTGCTACAATTTTCCTCTAACATAAAATATTTTTAGTAGCTCCTAGAATTCCATATTGATGGATGATTATGAAGATCACCACAATAAGCAGCTCAAACTTTATTGTCTATATTTCCATAAGCTAGTATGATCTTTGTCAAGGTTTTTGAACCACATTCTTACTACCACCTATTAGGGTTTTTGTTAAGGTAGTGGAGAGTTCTTTTTGCATGTTCTCTTCCCTTACCTTATAAAATGAGTTTTCCAACTAGGCCTCTCTAACCAGTTTGAATTCTATTAGGAGATAGAAGATAGTAGGTGGAAGATTTCTTACAGTAATTCTATTGCCATGTATTAAATTTTGTAATTAGTTTTTAGGATAGTTATTCTAATCAATTATCCAACCTTGGAATCTTTTGTATTATTTTCCAAATCAAGTAATAGAAGAAAGAAGATGTATCAAACGATACCTATATGGCCTTTATCTTGAATTTTGTTCTCTATTCATACATGATAATGATCAGTGTCATTTTTTACCTTTCAGATATAGTCTTGATAATTGGTTCTTAGTTGTATCTTTTATGTTTATTTAACTTAGACCTACAATTAATTGGACCATGTTTTGATACTCTTTCATTTGCTATTAAAGATATGTTAGATCTCATACTATGTTGTTGGGGTGAAATTGTTCTATAAGGGTTTGAAGCATCAAATTCAATCTTGGATTCATCATATTCTATCAAAACTTAATGGGTGCTTCCCACAAAAGGATTTGAATGACTTTTTGTGCTCATATAGGCCTTTGTTCATTCTCCTTTCAACAATGAAGGGTATGTGGAATTATGTGCTCATTTTATCATAATTGAAAACCTATTAGGGTTTTGAAATGTTTTAAAACCTTTTGGCACATCGCCTTAATTAAGTTTTATTTAAGCATTTCCTTCTCCATTTTCCAAACAGAAAGGAAGATTCATCTTCTTTAAAAATCTTGGAGGTCATTCAATGAAGCAAAAAGAGGTCCCTCATTCAATGAATTTCCCATAAGGTTTTTTGGAGAGGCACAACCTTTTATGTTCAACAAAGACTTACCTGTGGAACACTTGGAACCCTAATTTACTTTTGAAACTCTAGAGAACTTCAAATTTTGCAATTTTCTCATGCTAGTTGATTGCAAAGGCACTTGCAAACTTGAATGAATGCCTTTTGAAGAAAAAAAGAGGAAATTTTAGTAGATGTTAGTGAATTTTTCTATTAACACTCATATGTACAAACAAAGTGTTTGCAGTTAGTTTTTTCTCACTTTTGAATATGAACCATTGATCATTGATGACATGGGTGATCAATGGTGATGGTTTCATTTTGGTTTATTTGAAAACACCTCACATTAAAATTGTAACTTATTGAAAATTCAAACCAATGAGAAGTTTCCAAATGGATAGTAACTTTAGATTTCATTATATTGTCCCCACATTAAAAAATAGTATCTAAGGGAGAAGGAATAGTTGGACCTTTGTGGCACTGACAAGGACAATTGTCACAATTCCACCCGAGTGCAACTTCAACAAGATCTTCTTACATCTAATGATATGTAATGGATGCACCATATAATGTTGCATGTAAGTGACTCAACAAATGGTCTCTCAATGGAAATGAAGGGAACATCAGGCCCATGACATGTCACTAACACTGTCAAAATATCACAACATCACACCCATGGCCTTTTATAACTTCTAGAGCATGCAATGAATGAAAACAACATGAAACCGATAAGGGGTGGCCACTAAGGACCATTTTGGTACACAACTAGCAAACAATAAGATTGACAATTATAGTTGGAAACAAAGCACACAGTCACAACTTTAAATTTTACTCTAAACAAGAATGTGTGATGCATAATAAAGTAAGTGATGCAAAAAAAATAAGACATGTGGTACCAACATGATTAAGGTGAGGGCCACTAACAAGCCACGATGAAGACAACTTAAGTTGTTTCAAAAATACACACACTAATTTTCAATAGTCAATCACTAGGAAAAGGGGGATTGCCAATGAATGATTAAAAGGAAATACATAGAGAAACTTAAAGGACTAGATACAATCCTAGCAAGTCACCAATAAAATAGAAGAAAAATAAATAGGATCCGTCAAGTACTTTAGATCTTATGGTTTAAGGCATGAAAACACATCAAAAAATTTCAAGAAACCTTAAAATTGCAAGTCCTAACACAACTCACAATAGTGAGGAAATCCTTGAAGCACACAAACCTCCAAGGTACAATTTTGATTATGGGTTATGATCACTAGCAAGTTCTTCAATATATTTTCAACTAAACAAACATTTTCATTCTTTGCACCATTATGTTGGCGTAAGTTGACGAGCTACCAAATTTAACACACAACAAAATGCAAACTATTTACCACTAGCAATGATAATGAACCGCCTATAGATTCTCCCCTATAATGAAACCCTTCTATTGGCTCTCAAAATTGTTGCTCCACTTTCTAGAATGAAATTCCACTCACAAATTCAAGGTTGTCATCATGCAAGTGAAATCATCTCATTAGAAAAATATGGAGGGTTAAAGGTCAACTATACGAGAGTGGCTTATCTCTCATATGCTTCAAGTTAGCTTAGACTCAGGAGGGTTTGCATAGGGGTATACCTTGATAAGTATTATAATCAAATAAAATGGAAAACAAAAACACTACAACCAAACCAAACTGCAAGCTTAACCCCAAATTTTGTTACTAGGTCAAGATACATTGGTTGCATATAACCCCTATATATAACTATGTAAGCATAACCCACATGAAATATATCTACTAAATGCTTTGTTGGCACCTATAAATTTAATGAATTTATAGTGCTTTGTGTTATCCCCTCGTGATACCCATAAATTATGACCAATCTAAGAAATATCAATTATGTATCATGCAAGTCCTATTAGAGGCATCTAACCTTTGCCAAACTACAGTCAAAAGGCCCATTTGCAAAAGTCCAAAATTGGTTGTGTTGAGCTTTTCGATGTTTCAAAATTTTGGGTGTTTGCATACTTGCATACCTTCTCTATTGCTCTCGATCTTCTTCCTCCTTCCCCTTCTTTCTGTTGCTTTTCTAAAAATTTTGAGTTTCGGCCATCAGGCCTTAACCCCTATCTTTTTCCACCCTCCTTTCCTAAACCTTGGCTTTTCCCCCCAATCACCGTAGTTCTGATAAATCCTTTGAAAAATGACTAATTTTTGATGTTTTAGACTTTGGGGATTGACCTTCCTCCTTACCTCTTACCTTCATTTCATCATAAGGTGTAAGCCTTATTCCTAACACCCAATGTTTGATGCTTTCCTTTAGCTTTCAAAGATCAGGTCTCTAGTCGATCTACTATCTTATCTTAGCAATAAGAAAAATTCCTTTGACCTAAATCCCAATCACCAATCCTGACATTGTGAGTCTTTGGCCTTTCAGAGGTTAGACTTTTGTTTTTCCCTTAATCACATTCTATGGTAAGATGTAAATCCTCCTCATAACTCCTGACTCTTGACACTTTCTTCCCTTTTGTGCTCCTTTAAATCTTTCCTTTTTTCCGTTCATCTTCTTATTCTTCCAGCAAGTGGTAGACCAAAAGCTTGATTTCTGATGGAGTTTCTCTTTAGATCTTGGGGATTGTGGTGTTCTTTTATCTAACCTCTCGACAAGAAATCTTTTGTAGGCATGATGCTTGATGTCTGATGACTAGGATGACAAGTCCAATTAAGATTGATCAATGAAGAAGTTTGAAAGTATGTTACACAAAATTCTAAGGAATCGGGAAAGGAAAGGATGGTAGGAAGGCAAGAGAAATCTTGAAACTCTAAAACTAATAAATACTTGAGAAATTTTCATAAGGCTTTGATGAAGTTTTAGATTATCGAAGGTGAATGAAAAGAAGTGATAGAATAAGGAACAATTGGAAGTTCAACCCTAATAAGATGCATAAAGCAATCGACTAAGTATCAAAATGCCAGGGGATGTGAGGAACTCATCCCACACACCAAGGATCAGGTGTTGAGGGACATGTACCAAGGGAAGAATGGATGAAGAAGTCTAAAATTCCAATAGACACAAATGACTTAGGATTTTAATAGAATTTTGGGCTTGAAGGATTGGGAATGTCAAGGAACTGTATTGGGGGATGTGAAACTCTAAAACTCTAAAAAATGACAATTAAAAAATTAACCATCACACTTTAGGGGTTGAGGATGCTTAAAGGAGGTATGAGTGTAAGGGAAACCACAACAATTTAAAAGGCTAACAAATTTGATAATTATCCAATTTCACAAGGTTTCTAAGTGAGGTTTTGGGATCAATAGGAAAGGCATGCAAAGATGACCTTGATGAGGTTGAAGCAAATTTTGTGACAAGATTGAAGAAAGGTGCTTGCAAGTACAAAGGTAGGTTACCATTCAAGTGTTTTAATTATGGAAGAATAGGACATTTTGCATCTAAATTCCCTTATAAAGAATCAAATGATAGTCATAAAAGAGATAAGGTTAAAAAGGTCTCTATTCAAAAGAAAGTAGTGGCTCCTCTGAAGATGAGGAGAATGATTCAAATGATGAAACTCTCTTTATGGATTTCAATATTGCTAATAGAAAGTGCAATATTGAGAAATGCAAGGAGTTTGGCTCCTTGAGTGATGAAGATATGTTTTCCTCTAATTCGGATCTAGAATCTATGGAACTTGAAGGTTGAGACTTCAATTCAGATGATTGGGGAATAGACTTTCAAGGAGAACTCTAGTCTAATCTGGAAGACCTGAATGAAGCAAGGGGACTAAATAAAAAATATGAAAGCTTGCTTGCAAAATCAAAGGAAGAAAATGACAAATTGAAAAAGGAAAAGAATTTGAAATCAAACTAAAAGAGGTAGAATGTAAGATCTCTAATTTGAAAATAAGGGTTGAAGAAGGAAAGAGGATTGAATATTTCTTGAAGGCCAAGCTCAATGAAAAACTACTGAATGTTTAAAGCTTGAGAAGGAGATTGTCACTCTCAAGAATGCCCTGAAAATAGATAAGAGACAAATTGACAAAGGAGAGAAGTCTCATCCTGAAGATAGCTCCAAAACATTCGAAAGTCCTAAAACAAAGGAGGAAAAAGCTTACAATGAAGACTCTAAAAATAATGGCTCCAAAGATACAAAGACTATATAAAATAGAAAGAAAGAAAGTGGATCCAATCTTGATTGGAAGCAAAAAGCATTTAGAAGTCACCCATCTGTAAAACAACATGCTCCTTTTAGGTTCAATCAACCCTTTCAAGGTTACTATTTTTCTAGCAATATTTTTGTACATAAGGTTGTTGATTGTAGAGTTAGAAGAAGGAATAATAACATAGGTAGAAGATCATTTATGCCTCAAAGAAACAATACTATTTTTTTTCATGGAAAATTGTTATGCATGCAACAACTATGGTCACAAGGTTGATGAGTGTAGATCCAAGGTGAAGAGAAACAACCTTGTTCCATAGCACAACATTGTGTGCTAAAAATGCAATAATATAGTACCTTAGGAAAACTATTGTAAAAGTGGCTTTGCTAAGCCACCAATTTAGAAAAAGGTTGAAACTCATAATCAACAAAAGAAGGGAAATGAAAAGGTATAGAAAGAAGACCATAAGAAGAAGGATGATACTACACTTGTGCACTATTTACAAGATTCTAAGAAAAACTGAGATAGAGCATTATCTCAAGGGGAGATTTCACTTTCAGATTTTTTTTTCCTCCTAAAAAGAAGAATGTGTTGAAGATTTCAGCATGAAAGAAGATTTTAATCAGATCAGTCGGTGTGAAAATCTGTTGTGCATAAACGAACCTTCATTGAAGATCTTGGTGAAGGAAGATGGCGTTTAAAGGTTGGTACACTTGTTCTAATTGATGCCATTCTATTGGTGTACCGCACATAAAGATAAAGTCTCAGAAAAATAAGGAATTCACAGTGCATTCTCTTTGGTGAAGTCAAGGTATTTTGGTTTGCTCCTCTCTGTAGAAAATGAATCTATCTTGTGGTCGAAAAGTTAAGTTAATCAAGGTGTGAAGGTATTATATCCAATATTTCAAGTCTTTATACCTTATGAAGTGAAAGATATTAGTGAAAGAGTTTTGGACTAGCATAGTGAGAAATGTTGAAGGTTTGTTGGAATGCTCTATATTCTTCTAGAAGCAAAGTCTTGTCCATACAAATCTATGGAGATGTTCAATGCATGCAATCTTGATGTATGAGATGATTTAGTGTGTTGCAAAGCTTTGTTTTTAGATAATACTATGTTATAATGCCTATTTTTCTTCAAAATATGTATTTGATACTTGCACCAACTAGTGCTTGATTAGATCAACTACATGAGTTGGCATAGTTTTCATGTTTACTCTGCATGCAATATGTTTGGTTGCCAAACTTCAAGCCAATCCTAAGCAATTCCATGAGAAAGCTATGAAAATAATCTTCAAATACTTGAAGTGTACTTCAAATTATGACTTATGGTACAAAAAGGATCAAAATTTCTCTATGAGGGTCTATATTGATGCTAATTGGGTAGGTTGTGTTGATGACTGAAGAAGTACAAGTAGAAGTGTATTCTTTTTGGGAGATAGATTGGTCTCATGGTTTAGTGAAAGGAAAGATTTAATGTCTTTGTCCACAATAGAAGCAACATATATTGCTGCAACATCTTGTTGTACTCAGGTGCTTTTGATGAAGAACACTTTGAAGGATGTGAAGGTGGTTTATGATGAGCCTATTCCTATACTATGTGATAATACAAGTGAAATTAGCATTTCCAATAATTTGATAAGGCACTCAAGAACTAAACACTCTCAATCTAGTATCACTTTTTGAGAGAGAAGGTTACAAAACATGAAGTCAGAATGAAGTATGTGCCTACCAAGGAACAAATCATAGACATTTTTAGTAAGGAACTTTCAAAGGATAGTTTTGAGTATTTGTGGCAAAAGTTAGTGGTTATTGCCCTTCCTCATTATAACTAGATGCATAAATGGTGCATCTATCCAAGGGAGAAATTTGTTTCATATCCTTTACTCCCAGTTTGATGTGCTACCTCTCATGGGGAGTTGGTAGAAAGGGGGAGTCATGAAGATGTTATGTAGTTGTGTATGTGTAGCTGGTTGAAGAAGATGTGCTGCTGGTCAAAGGGGGAGTATGTGTTGCTATTTCAATAGAATATTTTTTTGCCTTTTTTCCCTAAAAGAATGCCTTGTTGCTTTGTGGAGGAGTGTATGACCCCTTTTCCTTGATGTCAAAGGGGGGGAGTGAGTAGTGTATGTTGCCATCAATGCCAAAGGGGGAGATTGTTGGCAGTTGTTTTCATTGATGTCAACACTCCTTGTTGGTTGTAATTGATGTTAGCACTTGAGAAGTAAGTTGTTAGTCTTTGATATTGGTTGTCATTGCTATATTCAGTTTGGGCTAACATTGGTGATGAAGTTCATGTTTGAATGCCATGTCTTATCAAAGAAGAATTGTTGAAGTTCATAATTGGATGTCATGCCTTATCAAAGAAGAATTGTTGAAGTTCATGGTTGAATATAACACCTTATCAAAGAAGAATTGTTGAATTTCATGGTTGGATTTCATTCCTTATCAAAGAAGAATTTCCAAAGTTCATGATTGGGTGTCATGCCTTATCAAAGAAGAGTTGTTAAAGTTCATGTAATCCATTATTATTGTCAGCAGAGTTGATTTCATAATGACATATTCAGATGAGGATTAGAAGCATGACCGATAGTGGAGAGATGTTATTGAAGGTCTATAGTATGTCTTATGGTCTCTCCTGATGTTCCTTATGAAGCATGTGTTGTTGAAAGGAAAATTTGGCCTCTACAAGTTGCTTAAGTGTTTTTGGTTCAGGAAGCTACATAAAAGTCTATCTGGGAGAATGCTTTGCATTTGTATGTTATTGATGCTTTAGTCTTGGGGTTTGGTATTCAATGTCAATTTTATGTGGATATTGCACTCCTATCTTTTCAAGTCACATGTGTTACCGAGGAGATCTTTGTGAATTGCAAAAGGTTGGTAGTGTTGGTAGTTGTCTAGAATGGTTTGAGAAATGCTTTGCATTTCTCCGCATTGATGTCTTTGCTCCTACAACTTGGTGAATGTTCTTTCAAAATATGTGCAATATCCTAGTTCCAAACTCATGTGTTGAAGTGGTCCACAAGTTGTTCTACTAATGCTACATCATTTGGTTATGTATTTTGCACTTATTGAATAAAGTATTTTGTACCTGTGTTGATCTGCGGTGGTTGTTGATGGCATGCTAGTATGGAAGAAGTGTATGAAAGTGTTGTTGGATGTTCAAGGAGCATCTCCATGTGATCTGCACACTGCTAATTGGATGCTTTGGTGTTAGATTATGTCTTGAGTTGGATTTCTAGGATATTTATGGATATCTGGCTGACAGGGCTTGTTCCTTGGCTTGCGTCACATGCTTGAGGGGTTGCGCCAATAATGGAAGATGTTTTATGGTAGATTTAGGTCTTGACCTATCCTATTTGGGACCACATCAAGTTAATTCAATTGGAATAATGTTTATGATCCAACTATTTATGCGCTTCAACGTTTCATCCACACTTTTCCTTGATGTCGACTTAGGTTGATGTGCACCTACATGTAAATTATTTTGGATCACATTGGAAGATGTTCTAAGATTGTTTTTGGCCCTCGAGCTATCTTTTGGATAGGACCACATTATGTTTTGGTGTCTAACTAGTTGAATTCATTGTTTTATCCTCTTCCTAGCCAACCTAATTGAAGTTTTGAAGTGTTGTGATGGATATAAATGCAAGATCATTTCATATGCAACAAGATGGAGTAATGTACAAGTGCAAAAAAATGTGTGTGAATTGTATTGAATATCCAATAGTATAGTGCTAAAGTGTGTGAAAGGAAAGATCAATTATGCTATAATGCCTCAGTCAGTAGAGTGTTATTTGACAAGCATTGTAATCTTTGTCTATCTTTGTATCCTGCTCTGAGATAGTGAATCTCATCAAGTCCTCTATATCTTGCTCCTAAAGTTGTGTTGGCTTTAGTCTTGCAAGTCCTTTTGTATCTTACTCTAAGGCAGTGAGCCTTCTTGTAAGTCTTTTTGGCAATAAGCCTTTATTTTGTGAGTTAACTCTCACCGTGTTTTTTCCCTCATTGGGTTTTCCATGTAAATTTGGTGTTCTCCTTGTGCATGTGTGTGTCCTTTATTTCTTTCTCACTATTACTAATTTGGTTAGAAGTAGAATTCTTATATCTTGTATTACTAAAGGTTGTTGAAGTTGCTAAGGATTCAAACTGCTACATCATTCTTTGTTACTGTTATGTTTTAAAGTTTTGATCTAATAAAGGTTGGATTGTGCTGAAAGTTTCAAGGTCCAAAAGGGCTTAAGTTTTCATGTAGATTGATTCACCCCCCTCTTAGTCTCTGAGTGTGTTCAACAACCCCAAGACTCTTACACTCTGAAAAACTCAACACAACCACTTTTTAGTTTTTCAACTTGGGTATTTGATAAAGACATAAAAAGGGGGGCTTGAAACAACAATCAAAGGTACAATTTTAAGAAAGATTGCCCATTTAGAATCTCTCAGATTAGTTATCAACAAAGGGTCAAATATTATTAAGACATACAAAAAGGAAGGGACTCAAGAAAAAATGACATTACATATTTGAATCTCAAAAGTATGATGAAGAATAACATTGATGGTGTCTAAAATCCACTCCCCATTGTCTAGAAATAATATCTTCACTATGCTAATTGTCCTAAAATTAGACTAGAATCAAAATTTATTGTGGGCTAATCTTGAGCAACTTTGGATTAATATCAAGCATCTTGGGGTCAATCCCAAGTGGTGTGGATCTACCTTATGATGCACTGATCTAATATGATTAAAAGTATATGTAAAATTCATTTCACCTTTGTCTTGTGTGTCTAAATTTGATTAAGGATGGTGGTATTTAAAAATACTTTGGTGAAGTTGTTGGATTACTAGGGTCAAGTTCTTCTCAACCAACCCCCTTGATGGATCAATTTTATGTCTTTAGATGAATGTTCAAAGACAATATTTCGAAACATGCATATACCTTATATATACAAATTTTGATTGATGGGTTCCTTTAAGCTTCAAATCAAAAATGTTTTTAGAATTATCATTCTTTCATCCACCATTTGAATTAATTACACATTGAATGTCTTTAAATACCAAGACATGCCAATTAGTCTTGAGAATGTGTGCCAGATTAACTCCTAATGATTAGTGGAAATAGATGGAATCAACAAGTTGAATTTAAAATTTAAAATTGAATAATCAACTCTAAATAACTTGAGATCAAACCTAAGCACTACAAAATTGATCAAGAATAAGAAAACATAAAAATAGTTCTAAATAAATATATAAAAGTAATACCAATGGTTATGAAAAATGAATTAAAAAATACAAAATAAAAAATAATCAAATATATAAACATTTGTAAATATAAATTAAAAAATTAAACTTAATTTATGACTTAACATGACTTAAATTTTAAAACAAGAGTCAATAAGTTTGACTGTAAAACTACATGATTGAATCCTAATAACAATATCACAATTTAACATGACTTATCATTATATTAATTCATCAAAATTATTCCAAATTAAATAGAAATTAAAGTGAATATACAAATTTCATCGTTACAATAATATATCCTGCAAATCCTTTTTTTATACAATAGGGGTGTCCCCAAGGCCCAGCCCAACGGCCCAACAGCCCGTAGCTTGGGTACTTGGGACGAGACTAGTCCCTGCAGGTGAGATTTGCGATCCACAAGAAGTCCCACCTCTTAAACTGAAACCCACTACCCAAGCCAACTCTACTACGTGTGCGGACTAATATATCCTGCAATGTTACAAACATCAAGCAATTCTCCATGAAACTTTTTTAATTGTAATATCCTACAAACTTCAAGGGAGCAATTCTACACTAACCTTCATACATAAAGTATATAATTATAATAATAATAAAATGACAGTAGATCGGTGAAAAAATCAATGCAAGCCACCTTTATGACAGAAAAAGGATCCAATTATAAAATAAGAAACAAACATTATAATAAGAACAGGACAACAGATCATTGACAAAATCAACGCATTGTTGATAAGAGTTCGGTGCACCGATGTAGGGCAGGTCGATATAGTTAGAAGCAAGCCTGGAATTTGACGGCCACCCTTGCCTATCATATGAAAATTTTGTGACGGTTTGTTCATTTAAATACCTGTCATTTTATGTTTTATGAAAAAATTTAACTGTCAAAAAAAAAATTGAAGTATCTAAAAAATCAATATATTAGTAATCTATGAAATATTATTTTATAAAATAATTATGTTAGAAAATTCACAAATTTTAG
This sequence comes from Sequoia sempervirens, assembly GCA_007258455.2. Taxonomy (NCBI): domain Eukaryota; kingdom Viridiplantae; phylum Streptophyta; class Pinopsida; order Cupressales; family Cupressaceae; genus Sequoia; species Sequoia sempervirens. The sequence continues at coordinate 4,780 of VDFB02294530.1, read as the reverse complement.
AAACTATGCATGCACTCAATTAGTAAATCCAATTGCATATAATAAATTTTATTGATAATTAAATAATTATATATATGTAATTTACATTTTGACAATGCATAGAGTATTAGATTAAGAATAATTATATTGCACAATATGATTATTTTTTCCATATATTTATTCTCTAATTTGTAAAATTGTATTGACTATAAATTAATTTATTGATTTCATATGTGTAAATATCATAAAAACACATTTAAATATCAACTTCAAATCAAATCTAGCAAGAAATAATTATATAAAATTAAAAATAGTTCAATCCGCAAATTGATCTATCTAAAATCATATTTAAATATCAATTTCAAACCTATCCAGAAATAACTATATAAAATTAAAAATAGTTTAATCCTTATTCAACTCATTATCTAAAATTTCAACATGCTCACCAATAAAACACAAGTATTGTTTGAAAAAAATCAAAGCTGAATCACCTATAAAATAAATGAAATTCGCTGCTATTGTTCAATTTTTTTTATAGTTTAATCTTAAATTCATCTATCTAAAAACATAAATTATTTGTAAAAAGAAAACAAAATTTCAACATGCTCACCAATAAAACCAAATGCTCTATTAAAAAAATCAGAGCTAAGAGTCACTCTACGCAAAATGCTATAAAATAAATGTTGTTGAAAAAACAATGTTATAAAATAAATGCTTTGAAAATACAATGAAAAATTGTGCTATGTTGTTATTCATAAGAATATCCTATATATATGTATATATATATTAAAAAACTGTAAAATTAGAAAATATTGATAATTAGAAATAAATCTAAAATCTAAAATTTATTGTTAATTGTAACAAGAAGTTTCTAAATTATGTAGAAAATAAATCTTGTTAAAATATTCAAAAATTTAAAAATCAATTATATTCTATTTTGAAAAGATGTTGAATTAATATATATTTTTATAATCAATATTATAAATCATATATATTAATATAAAACAATGATAACTATTAGTAAAAATGTCAAAATCTTTAAAAAATTAGAAAGAGCTATATTTGATCTTGAAAAATTCTATTCTCAATAGATTTTGAATTAATAAATATATTTATAATAAATCATATATATTAATATAAAGTGAAATTAGAAAGAATTATTCCAATTTCCTATTATAAACTAATTTATATTTTTATCATAAACATTATTTTATATATATATGCCTACAATAATTTTTTACGGTTTAATAATAATTTGAAGTGTCATATTTACGGTTATATAAAAATGTAGCAAGTCAGATGTAGCAAGTCAAATGATACGGTCTAATAAATTTTTAGGTTGTAATATACGGTCCAAAATGCAAAAAACGGTCAAATAGACCATCAAATTCCTGGAACTTAGAAGAATTAACTACTTTATTTAACAAAAGCATGCTTTAATTACAAGAAACCGATGTTCACATGCTCTAGTAAATATAAACGCATAGACTAGGGCTTAAATTTGATGGCCGTATGACCGTATTTAGAGATTTTTACCGTAAAATACAATCAAAATTTTAAGAAGACTGTATTAGATGAAAGGAGAGATTTTGGATAGACTGTCAAAATATATAATTATAATGATATATATATATTTGATTTATATATAATTTTACTTACACTGAGTAGTGAGGTATATCATAATGTTTTAAAGGCACCCTTGAATAGATAACCGTCATTAAAAAAATTGTTGACAGGCAAGGTCGACCGTTAAATTTAAGCCCTACACACAGTGGATGTTTATTAATTGCAGGTCTTACAACAGGGCTTCCCAATAGATCGGCCTGGGTAAAAGAGCTCAGTAATCAGCAAGTTGCATTTATCTTGATAAAGAGAATACACATAATTAACAAGAGATCCAATTTTCGGTGCTTAATTTGAAAGTTCCTTGAAATGGAAAACTTGTACAGTCTACTTAAATGAAAGTGGACGTGAATACAATTAGATTTCAGAGTGTGGAAGGAGAATATATAACTTACCTGTATCTGCATTAGAAGGTTATTAACTGTTGTCCCCCATCAACTCTTAGAGGAAACTCTCCTTTCTCATTTGTCCTCTCTTCTTGTTTGGCATCCATGCTCATAGCATTTAAGACTTCTTTTACTTGAAAGCACATACTTTCGAGCACAGCTCGAGCTATGTGAGCTTTTTTTGTGAATCTAGTAATTCCTATACAAACTCCTCTAGCATCATCTCTCCACCATGGAGCAAACAAACCATATACAAACTCCTCTAGCATCATCTCTCCACCATGCAGCAAACAAACCATTGAAGGCAGGAACAAAATAGATGCCTCCTGTATTCTCCACTGTTCTGGCCAAATATTCAATTTCACTGGCACTTTGAATTATGCCCAAGCTATCCCTCAACCAAAAAACAATATACTTTTTAATATATTATTATATATTTTTGAAATTATATATTAACTTTAAAAAGTATATTTCTAGGCGACTTTAAAAAGTATATTAATAATAATAATAATTTTAGTAATATATTTTTTTTAAGTTAATATAATTTATATTATGTTTATATTATTTATTTTAGTAATAGTATTAATAAACATGTAATAATAATAATAAGATATATCTTGACCTATTTTATATAGATTAATACTTGAATTAATAATAATAATATAAATATAATATATATATATATATATATATATATCTTATATTATTGTATTACATGTTTATTAATACTATTACTGAAATAATAAAATATATTTTACTAAAATTATGATTATTATTAGTAATATACTTTTTAAAAGCCATTGTACTCAATAAACCATTTTTACATACAATGGCTTTTTCACCTATGTTCAAAAGAATGAAGCATCACATGTCATAAGTGCTCTTTGCTTCACCTATCCTACAAAATTGACCAAGTATACTTTTTAAGAGCCATTATACTCAATAACCCATTTTTAGATACAATGGCTTTTACACCATTTTTAGATACAATGGCTTTTATCCCATTTTGAGCTACAATGGCTTTTTCACCTGTGTTCAAAAGAATGAAGCATCCCGTGACATAATTTCTCTTTGCTTCACCTATCCTACAAGATTGACCAAGTATACTTTTTAAAAGCCACTGTACTCAATAACCCATTTTTAGATACAATGGCTTTTACACCATTTTTAGATACAATGGCTTTTTCACCTGTGTTCAAAAGAATGAAACATCCTGTGCCATAAGTGCTCTTTGCTTCACCTATCCTACAAGATTGACCAAGCATGGCAACATGTTTGTCCACCAAACACCCAGCCAGTGGGGTTCCAGCAAAAGGCCAGCCCTGGACGATTTCCCCAATCACTTCAGCATTGCTAACAATCTGAGGAAGAATGGATGGAGGTATGTTAAAAACCTCAAGGGTGGGCCCATGCCATTCAAGGTTTTCAGATCCATCAACATTGTTCGAGCTGCATTTGAGCAATCAGTTACATGACTGCCTTGAACCTCTTTTCCATCCTTCCCTATTCCTTTAGCACCCCCAGTCAAGTTCCAGATCAACCAACTATCCACTGTTCCAAATAATGCGTCATTGTCTTTTACTGCTCTTTTAACATCATCTACTGATTCCAACAACCAAAGAAGCTTCAGAGCACTGAAATATGCACTTATTGGAATTACAAATCAGAGGGAGACAACCATTATGTGGAGCAAGAGCACGGGGCGCCTCTTTACAATGCGATTGTCTGGATGGACGCAAGGACAAGCTCTATTTGCAGGTAAGTTATTATACTACACACCTTACCAATTGCAGGTAAGGACATGTTGTGTTCGCGATAATGATAAGTCTAGCTAATTGTTGGACATTTCAGAGTGACCTTTTGAATATTGGTATGATGTCTCATTGAATGGCGATTGTCTCACTGATGAGAATGCTGAGGTCGATGTGACTTGGGAACTTCGGTATGATGTCTTGGCAAAGAGAAATAGTCTTGTCGATGGGAATTCTATTATCTATGTGACTTTGGAGTTTCAGTATGATGTCTCACCAATAGCGATAAGTCTTGGCGATAGCGATACAAGTAATGATAATCAGTATGATGTCTTGGAGATACAGTGAAGTCTAAGTGATAGCTTTTTGGACTCGATGTAATGTCTTGTCGATAGTGAAGACTCTTGGCCATATTGACGGATGGGCTTTGTGGGATTGGGGAGACACGGTTAGTGTCTCACCGACATGCGACACAGGTTGAACTCCCTTGACCAAGTGAAAGACTATCCTACGTGGTGCGACTTGGACCTATCAGAGAGGGCAGAATGTGAACTATTTTGTTGTGAGACCGTTGCAATCGTTTCTATGTAGAAGGCTAACAGTATGTTAAGGAACTTCTATACAAGGAAATGGAAACATCTACGTTTGGGCAATGGATGGTAGTGATGTTGACCTAGATGTTCGACAGCTGTGATCTGACAGTTGAAAATGAACTGATTCACAGAGGTTGTTGAGAACGAATGTATATATGTATGCATTGGAAGTTCTGAAGAAAAAAGAGAGAGAGAGATATAGAGAGTGATAGAGAGAGGGCTAAGAGGTTGGCTAGATTGTTGAGGCCTTGAGGCCAAAACAAAGGAAGTGAGAGGTAGGGTTATGCTTCTAAAATCTCTCCTGATCATGGATCATGGTTGATCTCTCTCATGTTGATCTGCACTGTATATTGTGTGAGAATATTGTAACAGTCCCTTAAGATTAGAATCTGGAGAAAATTGTAAGTCGTAGATCTAGATTGCATTAATTTTATATTAGATCTTGCAT